>ML336206.1:0-80000 GCA_005239505.1 Nicotiana paniculata
ATAATATAAATGTAATCCGTTAACACTTTTGTAATACAAGGGATGAATACACTATATATATATCTATACATATATATATATATATATATATATATATATATATACATATATATATATATATACATATATATATATATATATCTAGGTCGAGACGTTTCATTTTTAATATTCAACGATGCATCTGAGTAGGTTATAAGTCGATAAATCAATTGATATTCAACTATGCATATGAGTAGGCTATAAGTCGATAAATCAATTGACACAGAGATATATTTGATGAAAAATTATATATACTAATTAGGATCTTGACAAGTCTATCAATCCCTAAAAGAACCCGGGTTCTTTTAGGGATTGATAGACTTTTCAAGATCCTAATTAATATATATAGTTTTTCATTAAATATATCCGCGTGTCAATTGATTTATCGACTTATAACCTACTCAGATGCATCGTTGAATATTAAAAATAAAATGTCTCGACTTATATCAATTAATTTGTTATAATTGATTCATCGACTTATAACCTAGTGATGAATGAATGTAATTCATTAACTCTGTTATAATACAAATAATGAATACAATAGCATATACTATAACATGCTATATATGTAGCTAAAGTAGCACGAAGTGTGTGTGTTATATATATACACACACTAACATATATGTTATAGTATTACAGTGAAGTCTCTCTCTCTCTCTCTCTCTCTCTCTATATATATATATATATATATATATATATATATATATATATAAACATGAACCGCTAGAAACACAGGGTCGAGTTATTTTAGGGATTTTAGGGATTGATACACTTGTAAATTGATTCATCGACTTATAACCTAATCAAATGTATCGTAGAATATTAAAAACAAAACGTCTCGACTTATATAAATTAATCTGTTATAATTGATTCATCGACTTATAACCTAATCAAATGTATCGTAGAATATTAAAAACAAAACGTCTCGACTTATATAAATTAATCTGTTATAATTGATTCATCGACTTATAACCTACTGATGAATGCATGTAATTCATTAACTCTGTTATAATACAAGTAATGAATACAGTAGCATAAACTACAACATGATATATATGTAGTTAAAGTAGCATTAAATGTATGTGTTATATATATACGCACACTAAGATATACTAAAACAAGTTATATATGCGTTATAATATTACAGTGAAGTGTCTATATGTGTGTATGTCTGTGTAATTGATTAACACTGTTATAATACAAATAATAAATACAATAGCATAAACTATAACATGCTATATATGCGATTAAAGTAGCACGGAATGTGTGTGTTATATATATACGCACACTAACATATACTAAAGCAAGTTATATATACGTTATAATATTACAGTGAAGTGTATGTGTGTGGGTGTGTGTGGGTGTGTGTGTGTGTGTGTGTGTGTGTGTGTATATATATGTAAGAACATGAAGCGCACAGGGTCGGGTTCTTTTAGGGATTGATACACTTGTAAATTGATTCATCGACTTATAACCTACTAAGATGCATCGTTGAATATTAAAAACAAAACGTCTCGAATTATATAAATTAATCTGTTATAATTGATTCATCGACTTATAACCTAGTGATGAATAAATGTAATTCATTAACTCTGTTATAATACAAATAATGAATACTATTATATCAATTAATAGAATAATATTATATTGATTTATCAATTCATTCATTATTCATAAGTAGTAATGTATAAGATTGATCATCAATTACAATATAGTTTATGCGTATGTATGAAATTACTCATATACTTAAATATAGCTTAAAAAATTCCTTTATATAGATGCTATTATAATATATTAAAAGTAATTGCCTAGTTAATATACTTTATTTTAAAGATTATCCTTATAGTTTATAATTATTTATAATAATTGTAGTTAAATAAAATAAATATTTAACTAATAATAATTTTTCTTATAGCTTATAATATTTAAAACCCAAAAACGAAAAAAAAATAATCTAATTTTTTTTAAAATAGCGACCAACGCTGGTCGCTATTTTGGTCAACGGTAAAAACTTAATTACAGACAAAAAATAGCGACCAACTTTGGTCGCTTTTTCTAATAACAGTATCAAAAACGGGTCCCCCCCCCCCCCCTTTCTCCCATTTCTTTTATTTCCATCCCAAAATTTCTCAAAACCTTACCCTCCCCTTCTCACACAAATCCCATTTCCCCATCCCGCGCCACCACAGCTCGTCGTCCACCACCCACTGCTGTCGCCACCAGTGCCGCCTTCCCTCTCTCTCCTTCTCCACCTAAAAAAAATTAGGTTTGAATTATAACCTTGAATCTTTGTTATTTCTAGTTTTTGTTTCAATATGTGATGTATTGTAGTTTATTGTTTCAATTAGTGTTTTAATTTTTTGAATATTGTATTCTATTGAGGATTAGGTTTAGGTCTTGTTTTAATTAGTTGTGTTAATTAATTTTATTACCTAATTAGTTTAATTGGTGTTGAATTCTATTATACTTTGTATTGTCTTGATAGTTTAGTTAGAATACAGGGTTTAGGATATGGATTGGATTTTTAGTTTATGTATTGTAATTTTAGTTTATGAATTGAGCTTTTAGTTTATGAATTGAACTCTTAGTTTATAAATTGAGATTTTAAGATATGAATTGAACTTTTAGGTTATGAACTGAACTTTTAGTTTATGTATTGTAATTTTAGTTTATGAATTGGAATTTTAGTTTATGAATTGGAATTTTAGTCTATGAATTGAACTTTTAGTTTATGCATTGAACTTTTAGTTTATAAATTGGAATTTTAGGATATGAATTGAACTTTTAGGATATGGGATTGAACCTTTAGGATATGAATTGAACTTTTAGTTTATGAATTGAACTTTTAGTTTATAAATTGAAATTTTAGGATATGAATTGAACCTTTAGTTTATGAATTGAACTTTTAGTTTATAAATTAAAATTTTAGGTTATGAATTGAACTTTTAGGATATGAATTGAAATTTTAGGATATGGAATTGAACCTTTAGTTTATGAATTGAATTTTTAGTTTATAAATTGAAATTTTAGGATATGAATTGAACTTGTAGGATAAGAATTGGACTTTCAGTTTATGTATTGTAATTTTAGTTTATGAATTGGAATTTTAGTTTATGAATTGAACTTTTAGTTTATGAATTGAACTTTTAGTTTATAAATTAAAATTTTAGGATATGAATTGAACCTTTAGTTTATGAATTGTACTTTTAGTTTCTAAATTGAAATTTTAGGATATGAATTGAATTTTTAATTTATGAATTGAACTTGTTTTATTTGTATAGATGGAACATCGTACTTGGATGTACAATAGGAATTATCCTAATCGACGGGGATTGTTAGAAGATTTTGTAGAAGGGGTTGATGACTTTATTAGACATGCAATGTCACTTCCACCATACCAACGTGAAGGAGTAATTTGGTGCCCTTGTGTTAGGTGCAACTGTACGAAGTTTGGAAAACCGCAGGAAGTTAAGCTTCATCTGTATAGGAAGGGGTTTATAGAGAATTACTTTGTGTGGACTAATCATGGAGAGTTCGATGGTAGCAATGTGATATTTCATAACATGGTTGTGGGTGAAAGTAGTAGGTCGGTGGAGAATACAAATCGTGATTCTAGAATTCATGTTATGGTTGCGGATTCTTTTGGGATGCACTTAGGGGGTGATCCTAATGAAAATGTTGAACAAACTCCTAATGATGACGCAAAACATTTTTTTTTAATAGTTAGAGGAAGCTACTCGTCCATTACGGGAAGGAAGTCCGCACTCTGAGATGTCTGTTGCAGTTAGATTACTAAGTATAAAATCTGATTGGAATATTTCTCAAGAAGCCATAGACTCTTTCATTGACCTTATGAGCGAACTAGTTGACCCTCATATCAACTTACTTGGTGATTTCTATAAGGCAAAGATATTGGTTTCTAAGTTAGGACTTTCGTCAATGAGAATTGATTGTTGTGAAGATGGTTGCATGTTATATTATAAAGATGATGCAAATTTAGATAGTTGTAACTTTTGCAAAAAGCCTCGTTTCAAGAGGCTTTCCAGTGGGAATATGATCGCTATCAAGGCGATGTATTATTTACCTCTTATACCTAGGTTAAAGAGGTTATATGCGTCGATGAGTTCTGCTCCTCATATGAGTTGGCACTTTGAAAATAGAAGACCACCTGGTGTTATATGTAATCCTTCAGATGAAGAAGCTTGGGAGCACTTTGATAGGACATATCCAGATTTTTCTAGTGAACCAAGGAACATTCGGTTAGGTCTGTGTGCGGATGGCTTCACGTCTTTATCTGTATCTACGACACCATATTCATGTTGGCATGTCTTTCTTACACCTTATAATCTACCACCCGAGTTGTGCATGTCTAGTCCATATATATTCTTAAATTGTATTGTCCCCGATCCACGTAATTCGAAAAGTTTGATTGATGTATATGTAACGACCCGACCGATCGTCTTGAGCTCTAGCGCGTCGTTCAATGGTATGAAGTCATGAGAAACTTTGTTTTAAGTGTTATGAGTTGTAGGTGTGGTCGGAATTGATCGGGAAGTTCAGAGTCAAATTGGAAAGAAAATTCTCATTTGAGAAGCCTTAAGTTGGAAGAATCGACTAAGATTGGAATTTGGAGTAAACGACCTCGAAATCAGGATCTGAAGGTTCCAGCAGGTTCATATGATGATTTCGTAATGGGCCGTAAGTCCGGATCGGGTTTTGGATAACCCGGGAGCGTTTCGGCGTATATTGTAGAAGTTAGCATTTTAGAAGGAATTTAATAAGTCTGGGTTAAAGTGCATTTTGGTGTTATTGATATCCGTTTGGGATTCCGAATCTGGGAATAGCTCTGTATAGTGATTCTGGAGTTGGGAGCACGATTAGAAGTGAATTCGGAGGTTCGTAGGTCATTTTGAAGTCTTTTGGCTAAAGATAGAAATTTGAAAGTTTTTGAGAAGTTTGACCGAGAGTTTGACTTTTTGATATCGGGGTAGGATTTCAATTCCAAAAGTTGGAGCAGGTCCGTAAGGTCGAATATGACTTGTATGTAAAATTTGGGGTCAATCGGACGTGATTTGATAGGTTTCGGCATCGGATGTAGAAGTTTGAAATTTCAATGTTAATAAAGCTTGAATTGGAGTGCGATTCATGATTTCGACGTTGTTTGATGTGATTTGAGGCCTCGAGCGAGTTCGTATCATTTTTTGGGACATGTTGTCATAATTGGTTAAGGTCCCGAGGGCCTCGGGTGTATTTCGGAAGGATAACGGAATGGATTTCGGGCCAAAATAGCTGCTGAAATTTCTGCTGCAAATCTATTTCTGACAGCAACTGATACATCAATGAGCTAACTTTGGAGGCTTATATATAAAACTCTATAAGGAATATGAAAATTTGCAAAACGTAAAAGTTGTAGCCCTTGAATTCTAGTTTCGATAAAGTTTAACCATTTATGATTTGGACATTTGATCAGAAAGTTATGATTGATTGAAGATGACTGGTGAAGCAGTTTCGACAGAATTTACTGATGCATGGAGCCGACTTTAGAAGCTCATATCTCGGAATATATAAAGACTTATATGGTGTACAGCCTATCAAAATAAATATCTTCGAGTCTAGTTTCTAAATCTTTAAACCGTTTGTCATTTGGATATTTCTACAAGTAGTTATGGGCGTTTTAATAGAAGGTGTACAACAAGAAAAAATTGTAATGGGATGTACAACCTGCACAACGCAAGGTACAAGTCGATGAAGCCTGGGCAGATTGTTTTAAACATGAGTTTTGGCCCATTTCTTTCATTTCTTTCATTTGGTTTGGAAGATTTTGGAGAGCTCAAGGAGGGATTTTCACCAAGCAACACTAGGCAAGTGATTTCTTCCTATTTTTGAGTTAAATATGTGATCTTACATGGACTTAGACATGGAAAATTAGTATAAATTTGGGATTTTTGGGGAAGACCTAGAATTTAGAATTTTTGACTTTTACCATGAATTTGAGCATGAAAATTAGAGTAAATTGTATATTTGAGTTAGTAAAGCTATGGGTAGAATTTATTTTCGAGAAATTTTGAAATCCAGGCATATAGGCCCAAGAGCATTTTGGTCAACTTGTCGAGCGGAGTTAGGAGTTTATATAATCTAAATTATTAACAAATATTAGAGTATATTTTCATTGGTTTGCCGTTATTTGGGTAGTTTTGGGGCGTTGTGCATCAATTGGAGTCGTCGAGTGGGCTTGGAAGCCGGTTATGGAGTTTTGGAGAGAGGTAAGTCTCCTTTCTAACTTTGTGAGGGGGAATTGTCCTCATAGGTGAACTAATTGAATACATGCTATTAATTATGAGGGCTTCATACGTATGAGGTAACGGGAGTCCTTTTGTAGCTATTATTATGTTTGTGTCCGGGTAGTCTAGGACCCACTAGCATGCCTTACTTGTTGTACTTGTGATTTTATCAATGATATTAGCCTATTAATATTATCAAGTTAGTAATTGACTATTTAAAAAGGTCAGAGTTTACTTTTCTTAATCATTTGAGAAGAGAATGGATTCTTCCTTGCATAATTGTGTGCCAGATGAATCAGTGATATTTAAACCTTATCAAACTTGGAAAATTAATCTCGAGAAAAATATTTGTAAATACTATATTCACGTTTGATTAAAGAGAATTTTATCACTTCTTTAAGAAACTGCTTTCCTGATAAAAATATGGACTCACTATGTGAATATGTGTATTTACGGGTGCCTGAGTCACATGTATGATTCACGAGCAGGATAAACCTGTATTTATGTATAACAGCATCGCATGATCGATTCGCGAGCGGGGAAGATAGCTGCATCTATGGTTCGAGCCATTCGACCCTCGACAGTGCACAATTTATTATTGTCGGTCTAGGCCGTTCGACCCTCGGCATTTTCTTGTGCATGATAATTGCTGCGTATTTCCTGTAATTATTACTGCATATTGGCTTAAGAAGTTTTAAATTTCCAACTGAAATGACAAAGATTTAATGTGTTAAATGTGAAAGAAGTTAATATTTCTTATCCTTGATTATTATTAAATTTTCCTATGACACTCATGCTTAGAATCTCACCTAATTATACTTAACCGACTTATAGCAAGTGTCAAATTCTACCTATCGTCACTACCTCTCTGAGGTTAGGCGGGATACTTACTGAGTACACGTTGTTTTTTTACTCATGCTACACTTGTTGTGCATTTTTATTGTACAGGTACTTACCCAGCAATATGGTTGACTTGGAGACTTAGATGAGCTGCATTATCCGGAGACGACCCGCAGCTGACAGAGTCTTCCTCTATGTATTGTAAATTTTCATTTTAAATTCCTTGTCCAATTTGTATTTCAGACAAGCTTTGTAGTATTTGGGAAATTTTTTGAAAATTCTCATGTACTTGTGTCATCGGGTTCTGGGATGTGTTTGGGGTTTAATATGATAAATCGAATTGTTTACCTGTCATATTTATTTAATAAAATCTTTTTCGTTCATTGGGTTGTAAGTGAAAGATAACGATTTTGAAAACGTTAAAAATAGGAATTTAATTCAACTATTTAATGATTGGCTTGCCTGACAGTGGTGTCCGGTGCCATCACGGCCTTATGGATTTTGGGTCGTGACAACTTGGTATCAGAGCACTAGGTTACCTTAGGTTTCACAAGTCATGAGCAAGTCTAGTAGAGTTTTGCGGATCGGTACGGAGACGTCTGTACTTACCTTCGAGAGGCTACAGAGCTGTTAGGAGTACTTCCCTTCTTGTTTTCTCATCGTGCGATTTGATTCCTTTAACGCTTATGCCTATGTTTCATCCTACATAATATTATAGGTCGCGAAGCACTTTTTATGAATCGAGGATTTGAGGAATTGAAATGGTGCCACGGATATAGTGCGAGATGTTTTCCATGTGTAGTTTGTTGGGGTTGTTGAGGTTGCCCTGCAGAAGAATGTTATGATGTTTCAGCTTAGTAGCTGTGTTTTTGAGAGCTTTGAGGCTACACTCAGGTTGTTACGATGCTTACGATTGTTCATCGCGTGATGTTGATGTGATGGTATGATGCTTGCCCATATGTAGGGACAATGAATGACTTGAAGGGAGGTCTTCTCGGAGCATGATTTTGAGATTTCAGTACTTTAGTTCCGGCGGAGGAAGGGCAATTGGACTATGAATGTTCAAGTTTGGGTGAAAAAGTAGTAAGACTTGGTGTTTTCAAGTGAGGTGGAGTATTCACCTGTGATATGATATTGTCTCCTTTGATCGGATATGTGTTAAGTTCGCCGGTGCTATAGTTATTTCGGTTGCATGGGGTCAGAGAATTGTGAAGAAGTATTGAAGAAGCGGCTGTCAGAGATCGTGGTGTGCGGTGGTTCAATATTGAATAAGTATTTCTAATGAATGCGACTCGAGAAGATGATCTTCAGGAAGGCCTAATTGTGGTGATCTGCTGGTTTAAGAGCTACAGAGAATGATATTGAATTGAGGCAACATCTGGGCAACATGCAATGAAGGAAGATATGTGAGAAGTGTTAGGCAGTGGTTCCATTTCTAGGAGGCCAGGTGTAAGAAGCAGAAGTCGAGCAGTCACGTAGAGGGGAAGTTTGACCAAAGTGGGAGAGCGACAATATTGTGGTGAATTAGAAGATATTGTAGCACATTGGTAGATGTCCATGAGGAGCGGATGGACTGGTAAAGTTGGTGAATGAGAACAAGCTTAGGATGGGGTATTGATGTTGTAGATATTTTGCAGTACAACGTTGTTGGAAGGTTTTAGATGTAATTTCCATAGGTGGGTTAACTCCTGTGAGCAGGTTAGCGGTCGTGCGGTTGTGTAACGACCCGACCGGTCGTTCCGAGAGTAATAGCCTCATTTCCCCGTTCTGCTTCATTATGTGTGGTTCTGCTTCATTATGTTGTGTTAGATTGGTTGGCTCGGGTTCGGATCAAATTTTGGAGAGAAATGAGACACCTAGTCTCTTAAGTTGGCCTTATGGTTAGAAAAGTCAACCAGAAATTGACTTATTGGTAAAAGACCTCGGAGTGTAGATTTTATGGTTCGAATAGCTTCGTTAGGTGATTTAGGACTTAGGAGTGTGTTTGGAATGTGGTTTTTATGTCCAATGTAGAATTAGGCTTGAATTGGCAAAAGTTAGTTTTTGGCGATTTCCGGTCGGCAGAGGAAAATAGGCTATTGGGGTCGGAATGGAATTACGGAAGTTGGAGCAGGTTCGTAATGTCATTTTGGATATGTGTACAAATTTTCAGGTCAATCAGATGTGTTTTGGATGGTTTCGACATCCTTGGTGAAATTTAGAAGTTTCAAAGTTCATAGACTTGAATTTGAGGTGATTTTAGTGTTTTTGCGTTGTTTTTGGTGTTTCAAAGGCTCGACTAAGTTTGAATGAGGTTATGGGACTTTTTGGTATGTTTGGTTGAGGTCCCAAGGGCCTCGGGTGTGTTTCGGATGCTCAAACGGGCATTTTGTGCCTTAGGTGTTGCTGGTTTTCTGGTTTTTATGCAACGGGTATTTCTTCTCTGCGATCGCTTGAGAGCAATCGTGATCGCGTAGCGCAAGTAGAGGAAGGCAGGATTTTACTCTCTGCGGTCGCATAAAGGTATTCGCGATCGCTGTGTTTGGGCAGCTTAGTCACTACGATCGCGTGGGTGACTTTGTGTTCGCGTAGAAGGAATTTTGGGTGCATGTTGGTCCGCGATTGCGATGAAGAAAAATGGCCTGGGAAGAAAGTTTAAAAGTTCAAAACGAGGGTTTTAGGCCATAACTCAAAACACCATTAGAGAGCTCGGGAGAAGGAGGATTTTGAAGAGATTTTCAGTGGGATTCTTGTGGTAATGTGTTCTTCAATAACTTTTGCCTAACTTCATGAATTAGTCTATATTTTTATCATGTAATTTGAGGAATCAAATTGAAAATTGGGGGAAAATGGTAGGAAAATTTGATAAATTCTTTTGATGATTTGAATGGGTATTTTGAGGTCGGATTTTGGTAAATTTGATATGGGTAGACTTGTGGGAGGATAAGGATTCCAGTTTTGTAAACTTTATCTCATTTCGAGATGTGGGCCCAAGGGCCGGGTTTGGAAAACTTCGGAATTTTTGAGTAATTTTGATAAACTTCGATTGGGTTTCGTTCCTTGGCATATTATAATGGTATAAATCTGATTTTTTGTAGATTTGGAGCACTTGGAGGCCGAATCTAGAGGTGAAGGCACACCGGAGAAGTATTTTAGCCGATTTTGAAGTAAGTAACGTTTCCAAACTTGGTTCTGAGGGTTCGAAACCCTGAACTACTTGTTATGTGATTAGAATTGGTGACACACATGCCAGGTGACGGGCGTGTGGGCGTGCACTGTGAGATTTTTGACCTGATTCATCCCATGGCACCGCTTGTGATTATTCCCTGATGATATCTGTGCTTCTATTAATGTGGTAATTGAGAACATGTTAGAAATCATGCTAAGTATAAATGCTAGACTTCACGCCGAAAATGCTGAGACCCGAGTGGTTGTATATTACTGTCTCATTTTGTGATTATTTGATTTCATATACTCAATCATGTTATAGCATATCACTTCATACCTCAATCTCAATATTGTTAATTATATGCATACTTATCATTGTTTCGGGCTGATGGAGGCATCTGTGATCTATGTGAGTGAGACTAGAGAGTATTGTATGAGTGAGGTCGAGAGCCTGTTATTGAGACAATTATGAGATTGGACTGCACACCACAACAATATTTAAATCATGCCTTCGTTGGCTTGATATGGCGCTTGGGCCACTAGGGATCCTTCGGAGTCTTTACACCCCTAGTGAGCACACTCATGTGAGGGATGGATTTTCCCTGGGCATGGATCATGTCCGAAGTGGATGTTATGTGAGGGATGGATCGTCCCTGGACATGGATCTTGTCCGAGTGTTGTATTTCGGAGATGGACTTTCTCTGTGGGGCTGGATTGACCCTTTTCCTCAATACGGAGTGACTACGGTTACCGATGATTATGTACCTTCCGGGATGGACTTCCCTGGGCCCGAGAGCCATATACGGTACTGAGTGGACTGCTGTGTGAGTGTTGTGAACATTATGTGCATATCCACGCTGGTTTCATACAATTTTTCTTTATGATGGCATGTAGAGTATACTGGCATACTTGGCATATTTACTCATTCTGGTAAACTATTAGCACGTCTAATTTCTATATACCGTCTATTGTAAATTCTGAGGTTTAGTCCGCCACTACCTCTCAACCTATAGTTTGGGTTCGTTACTTCTGAGTTGGTGTACTCACGTTACCCCCTGCACCTTATGTGTAGATCCAGGTACACCGGGACCCGGTAGTGTATACTGAGCAACTGTCAGAGCTTCATTGGAGTCGTCTAGGTAGCAACTGGCGATCGCAACCTCGTCTTCTCTTTCTTATTCCCCTGTGGTTATTTATTTGAGACTATGTTGTCTATTTCTCTTTTTCCTTGCTTTATGTTATAGTAGCTCATGCCTGAGTGACACTGGATCCGGGGTTGGAGTTCTTAAAATTTTTTTCCAGATATTGTTTTACACTTCAGATTATTAGTATTATCAGTAATTTCATTTAAAATTTTACTTTTACTGGCAATTGAATTTAGCTTAGATAAATTGGGCGGCTTTTCTGGTTCTATGACAAACGCCATCACGAGTCCGAAATCGGGTCGTGACAAGTTGGTATCAGAGCTCTAGGTTAAATAGGTCTCACCAGTGATCAGCCAGTTTAGTAGAGTCTTGCGGATAGGTACATAGACGTCTGTACTTATCTTCGAGAGGCTACAAAACCCTTAGGAAAAATCTCACATTCTTGAACTCTTGTCGTGCGAATCCATTACTTTAACCTGAAGCGTAATTCTTTGAGCTCATTTCATGTATTCGAACACGCACATGAACGCTCCGTATTAGCTATGCATCGATGGCTTGTGACTTCCATGGACGAGATGTGATTTTAGCACGTTGATAATGGGCTAGTTTGGAGGACTTGAGGTCGGATTCCGTCTGTGGCTTGAATGTTGAGATTTCGTTGTGTGAGTACATGTATTTGGGGACTTATATGTCCATTGAGTGTTTGACTTATCTCTAGAGTAGGCATATGGCCTCTAGTCGTGAGTATATAGGAAGACTTCTTATGTTGTTTTGTAGCAAGTTCTCTTTTACCAGTATTTGATATATGTTGCAATTTGAGTTTAGATCACTTGTGGGAGTTGGCACGACTATTGCAATGGTGAATGCAATGTTGTAGATGATTTGAGATGTTTAATGGTTTGAGTTATATGAGCTTATGAAGGATTTAGTTGAATCCCACTGCGGTATTTTGGCAGTGATAGTGTATGTGTATTGAGAGTTATTTCTTGTTTTGATCTATGGCTTTGAGCCAAGTGGGGGAGTCTGCTAGTGATTAGTTGGTTGCCCGATTATGTGCTGTATTGGTTTCAGTTTGGGGTATACTGGTGAATTAGTTATGACCTGCAGAGGTTGAGTCTGAGAAGACTCGAGTAATGGAAATATTTGGATACCGGTGGTAATGTACTTTATTGGTAGATGGGTTTTATCGAATGATTGAGTTGTAACTGTAAAGTGTGTAGTATGTGCGGAATAGGAATTTTCTTGGTTGCTTCAAAGTGTGGGTTACTTCCTAGGATCTTGGTGTGCAAATGGGGTCAGGTCGTTGGATCTGTTTGATCAGTTTAATTGAGATTTGTGTAGAGTGGATGGCTCTCGAGAATGGTTCTGATAGATTCAAGATTTATATATAACAGTTGGAAATCTTCAAGATGTGTAATTTGGGCTAGAACTGAAAATTTATAAGTGGATATGAATTGTGAGTGAGACTGGAGAGTATTTTCTGAGTAAGGCCGAGAGCCTGTTCTTGAGACAGTTATGAGATCGGACTGCACACCGCAACGATACTTAAATCATGCCTTGGTTGTCTTGATATGGCGCTTGGTCCACTAGGGCCCCTTCAGAGTCTTTACACCTCTAGTGAGCGCATTGATGTTGTGGGATGGATCGTCCCTGGACATGGATCTTGTCCAAGTGTTGTATTTCGGAGATGGACTTTCTCTGTGGGGCTGGATTGACCTTTTTCCTCAATACAGAGTGACTACGGTTACCGATGATTATGTAACTTCTAGGATGAACCTTCCAGGGCCTGAGAGCCATATACGGTACTGAGTGGACTGATGTGTGAGGGTTGTGAATATCATGTGCATATCCACGCTGGTTCATACGATTTTTCTTTAGGATGGCATGTAGAGTATACTGGCATACTTGGCATATTTACTCATTCTGATAAACTGTTAGCATGTCTAATTTATGTATACTGTCAATTGTAAATTCTGAGGTTTAGTCTGTCACTACCTCTCAGCCCATAGTTTGGGTTCGTTACTTCTGAGTTGGTACACTCACGTTACCCCCTGCACCTTATGTGTAGATCCAGGTACATCGGGATCCGGTAGTGGATACTGAGCAGCTGACAGAGCTTCATTGGAGTCCTCGAGGTAGCAGCTGGCGATTGCGACCTCGTCTTCTCTTTCTTATTCTACCTGTTGTTCTTTATTTGAGACTATGTTGTCCATTTATCTTTTTCTTTGCTTTATGATATAGCAGCTCATGGCTGAGTGACACTGGATCCGGGGTTGGAGTTCTTAAATTTTTGTTTCAGATATTGTTTTACACTTCAGATTATTAGTATTATCAGTAATTTCATTTAAAATTTTACTGTTACTGGCAATTGAATTTAGATTAGATAAATTGGGCAGCTTTCCTGGTTCTATGACAGGCGCTATCACGACTCTGAAACGGGTTGTGACAGGTTGGCAAGTTTCTGCGTGGAATATTAGTGTCTATTCGGTAGGAGGCCGAATATGTGAATGTTGCTGGAGAATTTCAGTATTCTGAGAGTACTAACAGAAGAATTTAGGAGGATTTGACGGATTGGTTGGGCAAGATCATGTCAGCAAAGAAGAAAGAATTTTGGTGGGGTCTAGAGTGGTGCAAGGAGTAGCTTCAGGCTAAGTGGGAGAGTTCCATCGCCTGCGATTGGGTTGAAGGATTATATTCTCATGGGTTCGCGGGTTATCGCCGTATTGGCGAGTTATTACAGCTAAGGGGTAAGGAGTAAAATGGTAATTGTGCATGAAATTTGATAAATGTGTGCAAAAGTTGTTCCTATTGGACCAGGGTTAGGCTTTAGAAGATTAAGAATTTATGCTAATGCATAGGCGAGTTGTAAGGGTAGTGACTCAGTCACGTACTTCATTGAGAAGGTGTTCATGTGCTAGAAGAGCCTTGGAGTTGATTGTATTCGGGGCCAGTCAGAGTGGGTGACTCTCAATAGTGGTCCTAGTGAATTCAAAAATGAAGGATGCAGTATTTAGGGGTTTCAGGCAACAATATGATTAAGAATCGAGCTTTTGCAGCGTAATTTCTGAGAAAGGGAAAATAGTTGGAGTGTTCTATGTTATTTTGACCGTGCAGAATAGTATTGGAGGAGTGAAAAAAAAAACTCCGGATTGTAGAAGATTATCAGGAGGGTATGAGAAGGTTTGCGGGATTGAGACAGCATGGTCTCGTGAGTCAAGGTCACTCGGGATGAGTGAGGATTGAGTTTGATATGTGTCGAATGGGGTTGCTATTATTCTGAGGCAATTAAGAATGATTAACAGAAGATAGATTGGTTAGCCATGGTTGGAATGACACATGTGTGACAGTGATCAGTTCGTTCGGTGTGATTGAGTTATGCGTGTGGTTTGTACGGGGCTTGTCGGTGTCGTAATGGATTTTATATCAAAGCCTTCAAGTATTATGGCTTGTCAGGTGTAGGCGGATCCCGGAAGGAGTATGGTGGTATAGACTATTCCTTGAGGATTTTCCTATTTTGTGATTATGAGAATTCGCTCGTGTGTTGTTATGGTTCTCTTGAATTGAGATAAGAAAAAAAGGGTTTCTATATGAAGGGGTGTTCACCTTATTAACGGTTCAGGAGTTATGATGGAATTCCTATGCTATTCCATATCGGCATTTTAGGTGCAATAGTCAGTGTGGAGATGGAAGTAAGGATCAGGGTTGCGGTTCGGTGTTGACAAGGATGTCATGAGCTCAGGTGAGCAAGAAGAAGGGATTTGAATGTCTAGAGGAAGCTGGTGTTGTCTCCAGTGTCACCTAAGATCGGTGTCTGGTGAAATAGGCTTGCACCCTGGTTATGGGTTCTTGATTTGTCTTACAACGTTAGTGTTGTCGGTAGTATGGATGTGTAGACTTGTTATCTAGTGTATGAGGTAGTGGAAGTGTGTTCCACGGGAAGACAGTGTAAGTGCGACATGTACTCACCTAATTGATTGAAGATTTAGACCAAGCATAAGGAAGTGCAATATTGATCATCTGAGAATTTATGCCTGGAAGGCATTCAATTAAGTTGGTTGTGGATTATGGGGTGTTTTTCCCGGCTATGATGGTTGTTCTTGCGTGTTATGAGAGGAAGTGGGTTATTATGGACCCATGTAAAGCTATTAGCCTAGTGCAGTGTGAGCGGGATCGGCTTGAGGGTTGTGATTGGATTCACTGTGGTTGTGGGCTCCATGTGAATCAGGTGTGTTCATTTTAGTATAGCGCTCCTCAAGGAGGGGTGTTGGAATATCAGATGTCGTCACGTCTTCATCAAATTCATGTATATTATTATTGTGCAGTGTGAGTTGTGAAACAACTTTAGAAATTCCTATGTGTTAAGATTCGGCGTAGTGATGATTTTGTGAGCAGGGGGGCTCTTGAGATTTCAGAGTATATATATATCGCACCTCAATTGTACTTAATTTTTGTAGCATATGGCTCTATCAGTCTCCCCGGTATGGTACTTATGACCGGTATTCAGTAATTTGTAATGGTGAGCAATTCAGCTCCGTCTGTATCTCCTTATGCGAATTTTATGATGGGATCGGGTGGCACGCCGCCACGGGTATGTTATTTGGATTGGGTTGCACGCCGCAACAGGGTGATGTTGAGTGAGGTTCCTATATTCATTTTTCTTGTGTTTTGCTTCCTATTTGCTAAGGAAATCCATGTTAGTTGTGTGAGTTGAGTAGTCCCTTCCTGAGTCATTTCTTTATGTATCATGTTCGAATTGTGTCCTATTGGCGCATCGTGGCATCGTGTGATACTGTTGGTCATGTATGGGGTGATTGGTTGTTGAGCGGCTCATACTAGGTGAGACGAGGCTATTAGATCAGGGATCAGTGCGATAAGATTTTGTGAAGTATGGTAAAGAACAAAGGCCAGCATTATCATTGTAATGAGGTGATGATTTTACTCAAAAAGGAGAGAATCAATGTTTGGTTAACTCTACAATTGGTTAGCAATTTCTACACATCTCCTCCGTTGTGGTGGTATCGTCAGCATTATAGGAGGATGTATATGTATATCAACAGATGCATTGGGAGCATCAGATTCGTGGAATTTTGGCTATTAAGGTTCATGGAACGTCATTGTGGTTAGATGGTGAACTATGCGGTGCATGGTGCTAACTCAGCAAAGGTACGCAGTCGTGTTTTGGTACCTCGTGTGGTACTTGATACGGCGTTTATATATTGGAAACAGGCCTAGCAGAGAACTTCTGGTGTTTGGAACTGGGCTCTGAGCTTATTGTATGGATAAAAGAGGATATCTTCAGATTTTATCAAGCTAATGTGCTCAATTGGGTTGTGGTAGCACGAGCAAGTGCACGATGTGTTAAACATCGATTTCAGGTAACTCCAGAGCAGTTCTTGGCACGTTTGAGGACGAACATATGTTTAAGTAGGAGAGAATGTAACGACCCGACCGGTCGTCTTGAGATCTAGCGCGTCATTCAATGGTTTGAAGTCATGAGAAGCTTTATTTTAGGTATTATGACTTGTAGGTTTGGTCGGAATTGAATTTCGGAAAGTTCGGAGTCAAATTGGAAAGAAAATTTTCATTTTAGAAGCCGTAAGTTGGAAGAATCGGTTAAGACTGGAATTTGGAGTAAACGGCCTCAGAATCAGGATGTGAAAGTTCCAGCAGGTTCGTATGATGATTTCGGACTGGGGCGTATGTCCGGATCGGGTTTTGGATAACCCGGGAGCGTTTCGGCGTATATTGTGGAAGTTAGCATTTTAGAAGAAATTTTATAAGTCTGGGTTGAAGTGCATTTCGGTGTTATTCATGTCCGTTTGGGATTCCGAATCTGGGAATAGCTCCATATGGTGATTCTGAAGTTAGGAGCACGATCAGAAGTGAATTCGGAGGTCCATAGGTCATTTTGAAGTCTTTTGGCTAAAGATAGAAATTTGAAGGTTTTTGAGAAATTTGACTGAGAGTTTGACTTTTTGATATTGGGGTCGGATTCCAATTCCAAAAGTTGGAGAAGGTCCGTAAGGTTGAATATGACTTGTTCCAAAATTTGGGGTCAATCGTACGTGATTTGATAGGTTTCGACATTGGATGTAGAAGTTTGAAATTTCAAAGGTCATAAAACTTGAATTGGAGTGCGATTCATGATTTTGGCGTTGTTTGATGTGATTTAAGGCCTTCAGCAAGTTCGTATCATGTTTTGGGACATGTTGGTATAATCGGTTAAGATCCTGAGGGCCTCGGGAGGATTTCTAAAGGTTAACGGAATGGATTTCGGGCCAAAATAGCTGCTGAAATTTCTGCTGCAAATATGTTTTGGACAGCAACTGATGCATCAATGAGCTAACTTTGGAGGCATATATATATTTAAATGCATAAGGAATCTGAAAATTTGTAAATCATAAAGGTTGTATCCCTTGCATTTTAGTTTCCATAAATTTAAACCATTCATGATTTGAACATTTTATCAGAAAGTTATGATCGATTGAAGATGGCTGGTGAAGCAGTTTCGACAGAATTTACTGATGCATGGAGCCGATTTTAGAAGCACATATCTCAGAATATATAAAGCTTTATATAGTGTACAACCTATCAAATCAAATATCTTCGAGTCTAGTTTCTAAATCTTCAAACCGTTTATCATTTGGATATTTCTACAAGTAGTTATGAGCATTTTAACAGAAGGCATACAACAAGGGAAAATTGTAATAGGATGTATAACCTATACAACGCAAGGTACAACTCGATGAAGCTTCGGCAGATTGTTTTAAACACGAGTTTTGGCCCATTTTTTTCATTTGGTTTGGACGATTTTGGAGAGCTCAAGGAGGGATTTTCACCAAGCAACACTAGGTAAGTGATTTCTTCCTATTTTTGAGTTAAATATGTGATCTTACATGGATTTAGACATGGAAAATTAGTATAAATTTGGAATTTTTGGGGAAGACCTAGAATTTGGAATTTTGGACTGTTACCATGAATTTGAGCATGAAAATTAGAGTAAATTGTATATTTGAGTTACTAAAGCTATGGGTCGAATTTATCTTCGAGAAATTTCGGAATTGGGGTACGTGGGCCCGAGAGCATTTTGGTCAACTTTTCGAGCAGAGTTGGGGTTTATATAATCTAAATTGTTAACAAACATTAGAGAATATTTTCATTGGTTTGCCGTTACTTGGAAAGTTTTGGGGCTTTGTGCATCAATTGGAATCGTCGGGAGCGCTTGAAAGGCGGTTATGGAGTTTCGGAGCGAGGTAACCTTTCTAGCTTTGTGAGGGGGAATTGTCATCATAGGCGAACTAATTGAACACATGCTACTAATAGTGGGGGGCTTCATATGTACGAGGTGACGGGAGTCCGTGCGCAACTACTATTATGTTTGTGTCCAGGTACTTTAGGACCCACTAGCATGCCTTACTTGTTGTACTTGTGATTTTATCAATGATATTAGCCTGTTAATATTATCGAGTTAGTAATTGAATACATAAAAAGGTTAGAGTTTACTTTCCTTAATCATTTGAGAAGAGAATGGATTCTTCCTTGGATAATTATGTGCTGGATGAATCAGTGATATTTAAACCTTATCAAACTTGGCAAATGAATCTCCAGAAAAATATTTTTAGATACTATATTCACGTTTGATTAAAGAGAATTTTATCACTTCTTTGCGAAACTGCTTTCCTGGTAAAAATATGGACTGACTATGTGAATATGTGTATTTACGGGTGCCTGGGTCGCATGTATGATTCACGAGCAGGATAAACCTGTATTTATGTATAACAACATCGCATGATCGATTCGCGAGCGGGGAAGATAGATGCATCTATGGTTCGATCCGTTCGACCCTCGACAGTGCACACTTTATTATTGTCGGTCTAGGCCATTCGACCCTCGGCATTTTCTTGTGCATGATAATTGCTGCGTATTTCCTGTAATTATTATTGCATATTGGCTTAAGAAGTTTTAAATTGCCAACTGAAATGACAAAGATTTAATGTGTTAAATGTGAAAGAAGTTAATATTTCTTATCCTTGATTATTATTAAATTTGCCTATGATACTCATGCTTAGAATGACCTAATTATACTTAACCGACTTATAGCAAGTGTCAAATTCGACCTCTCGTCACTACCTCTCTGAGGTTAGGCGGGATACTTACTGAGTACATGATGTTTTCGTACTCATGCTACACATGTTGTGCCTTTTTATTGCACAGGTACTGACCCAACAATATGGTTGACTTGGAGACTTAGACGAGCTGCATTATCCAGAGATGACCCCAGCCGACAGAGTCTTCCTCAATGTATTGTAAATTTTCATTTTAAATTCCTTGTCCAATTTGTATTTCAGACAAGCTTTGTAGTATTTGTAAAATTCATAGAAAATGTTCACGTACTTGTGTCACCGGGTTCTGGGATGTGTTTGGGGTTTATATTTGATAAATCGAATTGTTTACCTGTCGTATTTATTTAATAAAATCTTTGTTCGTTCATTGGGTTGTAAGTGAAAGATAACGATTTTGAAACCGTTAAAAATAATAATTTAATTGAACTATTTAATAATTGGCTTGCCTGATAGTGGTGTCCGGCTCCATCATGACCTTATGAATTTTGGGTCGTGACAATATATTTGCAAGCATTTATTGATGATCTAAAACAATTGTGGTACGATGGTGTTGAAACATATGACATATCAACCAAGCAGAATTTCAATTTGCGTGCTAATTTAAAGTGGAAAATTAACGATTTTCCTGCGTATGGAATGTTGTCTGGGTGGATGACTGCTGGGAAGCTAGTTTGTCCTTACTACATGGAAAATAGTAAAGTGTTCACTTTGAAACATGGCCGAAAGCAATCATGGTTTGATTGTCATCGTCAATTCTTACCTCCTGACCATGAGTTTAGAAGGATGCAAAATGCATTCAAAAAGAATAAAATGTCATATGATTCTCCACCTCCGATACTTTCAGGTAAGGAAATTTGGGAGTGGGTCCAGAACATCAGTAAAGTTACTGAAGCTCCACCTTATAGATTCCCCGGATACGGTGTTACTCATAATTGGATGAAACATAGTATATTTTGGGAGTTGCCTTATTGGAAGGATAATCTTCTCTGTTACAACCTTGATGTCATGAAGATTGAGAAGAATTATTTTGACAATTTGTTCAACACAGCGATGGATGTTAAAGGTAAGACAAAGGATAACCCGAAGGCTAGAATGGACTTACAAGAATATTGCAGGCGGCCCAAATTATAATTGCAGACATAAAACAATGGTAAGATATTAAAGCCCAAAGCAAGTTACACATTCACTTTGGAGGAAAGATGGCAATTTTGTGATTGTGTAACGAATTTGAAGATGCCTGAGGGTTATGCGTCGAATCTTGGAAAAAAAAGTTGATATGGATGTAGGGAAGTTGACCCATTTGAAAAGTCATGACTGCCATGTTTTCATGGAGACCTTAGTACCTATTGCATTTTGTGGTTTGCCTGAGAGAATCTGGAAACCCATCACAGAGATTTGTTTTTTTTTCAAAGACTTGTGTTCAGCTACACTTCATGTGTTGCTAAATTGCCCCGAAGTTGTACCATTTCTCAAGTAAGTATTGATTTAGTAGTTATCAAAATATAAAATTTACTGTGATTACATCTCAATGCAACTACTAAAAATATTTGATGTGTCACAGTCACTTCGTGGTTCAATTTGGTCATGATGCTTTATATACGAGATTTGATACGAGATCTTATCCTTATAATATTCTAACACTATGTAGGTAAACAATGTTTGGAAGTTATGCTAACTTATGAATTTTTTAACAATATGTAGGTAAATGATCCAAATAATGGTGTAAATCAATTTTTGAAAGATATATCTTGGGGACATGGGCTTCAGGTCACAACAATGTCTAATTACATTGTGAATGGTTATAAGTTTCATACATATGATTTCTCTAAAAATAAAAATAGAAACAACAGTGGGGTGTGGGTTCAAGGTGGTGATGGAAACCAAGTTGGAGATATTGATTATTATGGTGTGCACAAAGAAATAATAGAACTAGAATATACAGGTTGGCCATATAAGAAATTGATACTCTTTAGATGCAAGTGGTTTGACCCAAATCCAACAAGAGGTATAAGATTACACAACCAATACAACATAATTGAGGTTAATCATACGACAGAGTATGATCGCTATGATCCTTTCATAATTGTACATAATATTAGGCAAGTGTATTATGCTCCTTATCCATTGCAGTGGAATAAGTCCGACTGGTGGGTTGTATTAAAAACTAAGCCTGTAGGTAGGGTGGAAGTCGAGAATGTGTTAGATGTTGCATATCAAAACGATATCTCCACTGTTCACCAAATAGTGGACGAACTTTTAGAAAATGATTTGGAACATCCTGAACACACATTGGAAGAATTTGATATAAATGAAGTAACAATTATAGAAAATGAGGAAGAAGAATCAACTGATGAAGCTCAAACTAGTGAGGAAGAACAATTCTCGGACGAGGAACAATACGCCGATGAGCTTTAAAAAGTTGGTTTCTTTAATAACTCTCGTTTTATAGCTAGTTTCTTATATGTTTCAAACTAAATATGTATTATATTATGTAGATGACAGACAAGGGTCCAGGTAACAATGACCCTACTGGTTCTCGGGGTCGAGAAAAGGCTAGGAAGGGAAAGAGGAGGGTAGAAGATAATACTCCATCTTTTCCACCCTCTTCAGAGATGTATATGCATGTGCCTATGTCTTATCCTCCACCCTAGGGATATTCTGAGTTTCCACAACATCGCGAGCCCTACAGCTTCGTGCAGACACCAGGTATTTCATCACAGGGCCATAGGACTATACATCCGGCATACAGTCCAGGTGCCTCACGACCACGTGGATCGCATCCATCTGCATCGCATGGATCACATCCATCCATGTCACATCCACATGGATCACATCCATCCATGTCACAGCCACCCGGGTCATAGCCACTCGGGTCACAGCCACTTGCGGCTCAACCAACTATGTCACAGTCAGAGGGATCGCAACTATCTTTTTAACGACCCAAAAACCCACGCGGTTCGTGATGGCGCCCAACACCGGGGTTAGGCAAGCCAACAGTTGCTTACTAGTGAAGTTTTCCTAACATACCAAACCCACATGTTTCCCAAAGTTTTACACTTAACCCATTTAAAATAGAAGTGGAAGCATTTATCAATTTAAATACATACAACCAAAATGAGCGTGATCCAATACATATGTATATACAGTCCCAAAAATAGAATCTACTAAGTGTGTGCTAGGAACTAGTGTCACAAGTCAATAGGCGACTAGTAGAATATACAAAAAAATGATAAAAGAGGCACTGCTGTCTGAAATGATATAAACAGAAGTAAACAAAATATAACTCCATAGCATAGCTGGGAATCGCCAAGGGAGGCAGCTCACCGTGGAGTCAGGTCCGGAATATGTCAAGCTCCGGTCGGATAACTAGAAACACTAGCCCTAGAACCTGTACAGTTAGGTACAGAAGTGCAACATGAGAACTTATATATATATATATATATATATATATATACCTAGTGAATATCCCGCCTAAACTCGAAGAGGTAGTGACGAGAAGTCGACATGAAACTCACTAAGGTCCAATAGTATAAATCAACAAAATGTAATAAAAATGTAGGCATGGAAGGCAGTGAAGCAACAAGTATATATATGTAAGATACTGAAATCCAGGAAGAATACTGAGGATAAATAAAACAATTACCACTTCACTCTTTACCAAATATCTATCAGATCAATCTCATAAAATTTAATAACAAATAAAGCATACGCATGCAGGGTGAGGACAACCAGCCGGAGTCATAGGATAGTCACGCTCCTGCACTGCCGAAGGACCGATCGGCCCGTCCCAAAAGTGCACCTCACAAGATCTCTATGCACTGCCGAAGGATCGATCGGCCCGTCCCAAAAGTGCATCTCTCAACCTCTCTACGCACTGCCGAAGGATCGATCGGCCCATCCCAAAAGTGCGTCTCTCAATCTCTCCATGCACTGCCGAGGGATCGACCGGCCCGTCCCAAAAGTGAATCTCTTAATCTCTCTGCGCACTGCCGAAGGATCGATCGGCCCATCCCAAAAGTGCGCCTCTCAATAGAGTGGGGGAAATCACACTCCGCTCGCAGAATACAATTTGCGAAGCGGTCACATGCACATACATTCTTCCTTTTTAAAAGAGAATGCCTTTCCATAATCAAATTTCATAATAGTTTTTCTCAAATTTCATAACTTCAGGAATGTAAACAATATGAAATGTAAATTCAGCACGCATATAGTTCATATCAATAAAAGCACAAGGCATGATGTGAGCCTAACTACCCGGACATGATAGAAATAGTCGCTACGTACGGACTCTCGTCACTTTGTATGTGCGTAGCCCCCCACAAATTATCACATATAGCAATTAAATCACCTAGGGGGACAATTCCCCCTTACAAGGTTAGAAAGGAGACTCACCTCACATCGAATCTACCCCTCGGATCAAGGACGCGCCCGAATCTCCTAACTCTACACCCGAGGACTCACAACTAGCCAAATACGGTATAATGACATCAATGCATTCTCAAAATAGGGAAAATATCCTAATTTTTCGATAATTCAAGATTCTTGAGAAATTCCCAAAATCCAACCCCGGGCCCGCGCGCTCGAATTCTGATAATTCTCGAAGGTAACACTCACCCCAAGCCTAAGGATCATTAATATACGATTCTTACTTGATTTCATGGCCAATTCACAGAAAAATTCTCATATTATCACAAGTTCTAGGTTACTACCCAAACTCTTGATTTTTACACTAATTTATGTAGTTAATTAATCAAGAAATCCATGCATGAAGGTAACTTTCGAGTAGAGTTCACTTACCTTAGAAGACCAGGTCGTTAGCCCTTAACGATGGAGGAAAATCGCCTAAGGAAGAAGGAAAGTGAGAAAATGGGTTTAAAACCCGTGTATAAAAATACAGTGCCTGGACAGTGTTTTCGCACCCGCGACTCGAGGACCGCACCAGCGAGAAAAATCTCGCACCTGCGGAAATGGGCTGAGGAGCCTGGGCCCACACCTGCGGAGTGGAGACCGCACATGCGGCTCCGCTCCTGCGGAATATTTTCCGCACCTGCGATAATTGGCCAGGCCATTGGGTGATCGCACATGCGATGTTGGGAACCGCATGAGTGGTCCCGCACCTGCGACTGGGCAACCGTACCTGCGGTCACACCAGAACAGGTGCACCAGTAGCTATGTTTTGCTGGTTTTTAGTCCCGTTAGGTGCCAGGAAGGCACCTGGGCCCACCCGAGCCTTAGTCCAAATATATCAACGAGTTCCAAATCATAATACGGACTCGCTCGAGCCTTTGGAACACCCAAAACAGCGCTAAAACTCAAAATCACACCCCCAAACCCCAAGAACCAAACTTAGGAACTTTACGTTTTCTAGACTTCGCTAACAACGTGCCGAACTGACCTATACAACTCATAATGACACCAAATTTTGTAGGCAAGTCATAATTAACATAACGGAACTATTCCGGGTCTCAGAATTCCGTTCGGACCTCGATAACACAAAAACACGCCCTAAACCAAAATATGAACTTAAGGAACTTCTTATTTCAATATTGGGCGCCGAAATGCCCCGGGTCATCGGAAACTCAATCCGAACATATGCCCAAGTACAAAAGCATCACACGATGCTACCGGAACCGACAAAACTCAATTTCGAGGTCGTTTACCCAAAATCTTGACCGAAGTCAAACTTGGCCTTAAAGGCCAACGTTAAGGAACCAATTGTTCTTATTGCACTCTAAACAGCTCCGAATCCCGGACAACCAGTCCCCGCAAGTCATAAATCACAAAAAGCCGCTATGAGAAGTTTCATTTAGGGTAATGGCGTCCGATAACGCAAAATGACCGGTCGGATCATTACACTCTCCACCTCTTAAACAAACGTTCGTCCTCGAACGGGTCTAGAATCATACCTGAAGTGCTGAATAAGTGTGGATATCTGTTCCACATGTCCTCCTCGGACTCCCAGGTCGCCTCCTCAACTGGTTGGCCCCTCCACTGGACCTTTACGGCAGAAACTCTCTTAGACCTCAACTGGCGATCCTGTCTATCAATAATACCAACTGGCTCCTCCTTGTAGCCCAACCTCTCATCCAACTGAATAGTGGTGAAATCGACCACATGAGAGAAATCGGCGTTGTACCTCCGGAGCATGGATACATGAAAAACTGGGTGAACCCCTGATAAACTGGGAGGCAAGGCCAGCTCTTAAGCAACCTCCCCAGCTCGCCTCAACACCTCGAATGGACCTATAAACCTTGGGCTCAGCTTGCCCTTCTTCCCAAACCTCATAATACCCTTCAAAGGCGAGACTTTCAACAGGACCCTATCTCCCTGCATAAATGATACATCACGCGCCCTCTAATTTGCGTCACTCTTCTGTCTGGACTGTGCTATACAGAGTCTCTCCTGAATCAACTTCACTTTCTCCAAGGAATCCCTCACCAATCGGTGCCATATAACTTAGCCTCGCCAGGCTCAAACCACCCGATAGGAGAACGCCATCGTCGACCATACAAGGCCTCAAAAATGCTGCAATGATAACTGTTATTGTAAGAAAACTTGGCCAAAGGCAAGAACTGGACCCACTAACCCCCGAAATCAATCACACATGCCCTGAGCATGTCCTCCAATATCTGAACTGTACGCTCTGACTGACCATCAGTCTGAGAGTGAAATGTTGTGCTGAGGTCTATCTGGGTGCCCATCTCAGTATGCAATGCTCTCCAGAAGTGCGAGGTGAACTGAGGACCTCGATCTGATATAATGGACAACGACACATTATGCAACCGGAATATCTCCCGAATGTAGATCTGGGCCAACCTCTCAGATGAATATGTAGTAGCCACTGGAATGAAATGCACCGATTTGGTCAATCTATCCACAATGACCCAAACTGCGTCGACCTTCCGCGAAGTCCGAGGCAACCCAACCACGAAGTCCATAGCAATCTCCCATTTCCACTAAGGAATGGTCATCTGCTGAAGTAGGCCTCCTGGCCTCTGGTGCTCATACTTAACCTGCTGCCAATTAAGGCACCTAGTCGCATACTCCACAATGTCCTTCTTCATTCGCTTCCACCAGTAATGCTGCTTCAAATCACGATACATCTTCGTAGTACCAGGGTGAACAAAATACCGAGAATTGTGTGCCTCCTCTAGAATCCTCTCCCTCAGGCCATCATCATTAGGAACACTAAAGCGGCCCTGAAGTCTCAGAAACATCCTCACCAATGGCAACCTCCTTGGCCCTACCCTGAACCACTGTCTCCCGAAGCTCTGCCAAGCACGGATCATAGAACTGTCGGGCCTTAATCTCTCCCAATAATGAAGACTGAGCAACCACATGTGCCAAAACGCGACGAGACTCTGAAATATCTAATCTCACCAGGCGATTGGCCAAAGACTGAATGTCCAAGGCTAGAGGTCTCTCCTCTGCTGCAATATAAGCCAAGCTACTCATACTCTCAGCCTTCCTACTCAAAGCTTCTGCCACCACATTAGCCTTGCCCGAGTGACAAAGAATGGTGATATCATAATCCTTCAACAACTCAAGACATCTGTGCTGCCTTAAATTAAGATCCTTCTGTTTGAATAAGTACTGCAAGCTACGGTGGTCTGTGTAAACCTCACAGGACACTCCATACAAATAATGCCTCCAAATCTTAAGAGCATGAACAATCGCCGCCAACTCCAAATAATGCACATGGTAATTCTTCTCATGAACCTTCAGTTGGCGTGAAGCATAAGGAATAACTCTCCCTTCCTGCATCAACACGCACCCCAATCCAACACGTGAAGCATCATAATATACCGTGCACATCCCAGAACCGAATGGCAATACTAGAACTGGCGCTGAGCTTAATGTTGTCTTGAGCTTCTGAAAGCTCGCCTCACACTCGTCAGACCATCTAAACGGGGCATTCTTCTGATTCAATCTAGTGAATGGAGCTGCAATAGAAGAGAACCATCCACAAATCAACGATAATAATCTGCTAGGCCCAAAAAGCTCCTGATCTCTGTAGCTGAAGTAGGACGCGACCAACTCTGAACTGCCTCAATCTTCTGAGGATCAACCTTGATACCCTCTCCGGATACCACATGCCCCAAAAATGCCACGGAATCCAACCAAAACTCACACTTGGAGAACTTAGCATATAGCTTTTGTTCTCGCAAAGTCTGGAGCACAACTCTCAAATACTGCTCGTGCTCCCCCAGGCTACAGGAGTAAATCAAAATGTCATCAATGAAGACAATGATGAAGGAATCAATATACGGCCTGAAAACCCTATTCATCAAGTCCATAAAGGTTGCGGGGGCGTTAGTCAAGCCAAAAGACATCACCATGAACTCATAATGGCCATATCACGTTCGAAAAGCAGTCTTCGGAACATCTGAAATCTGAATCCTCAACTGATTATACTCTGATCTCAAATCAATCTTAGAAAACACACGAGCACCCTGCAACTGGTCAACCAAATCATCGATGCGCGACAAGGGATACTTGTTCTTAATGGTAACCTTGTTCAACTGGCGGTAGTCAATACACATCCGCATAGACCTATCCTTCTTTTTCACAAATAGAACTGGAGCACCCCACGGCGACACACTCGGTCTGATGAACCCCTTACATAAGAACTCCTCAAGCTTCTCCTTCAACTCCTTCAACTCTTTCGGATCCATAAAATACGGAGGAATGTATATAGGCTGAGTGCCTGGAGCTAAATCAATGCAGAAGTCAATATCATGGTCTGGAGGCATGCCCGGAAGATCCGAAGGAAATACATCGGCATACTCTCGAATAACTGGTACGAAATCAATTGTCGGAGACTTGGCGGTGGTATCCCGCACATAAGAAAAATAGGCTAGACAACCCTTCTCGACCATATGTCGAGCCTTCAGGAATGAAATAACCCGGCTGCCTGAGCTAACTAAAGAACCCCTCTACTCCAGCCTAGGTTACTCAGGCATGGCTAAAGAAACTGTCTTGGCATGGTAATAAAGCACGTCATGATGAGGAGATAGTCAATCCATGCCTAGAATAACCTCAAAATCAACCATGTCGAGCAATAAAAGGTCAGCTCTGGTCTCGACCTCACAGAAGGTGATCACATAAGACCGATGCACCCGGTCTACCACCTCAGAGTCGCCCACATGAGTGGACACATATATAGGAGATCCCAAAGACTCTCGAGAGACATCCAGAAAAGGAGCAAATAAGGCTGGAACATATGAATAAGTAGGTCCTGGATCAAACAATACTGAAGCCTCTCTACCACATACTGAGATAATACCTGTGATCACGGCGTCTGAGGTCACTGCATCTGATCTGNGCCGGACTGCTAGTGCCGGACCCATCGGCTGATAGCTCCGCTGCACGGCCTTGCCCCGATACTGGGGACACTGCCTCCTCAGATGACATGACTCTCCACACTCATAACATTGCCTAGGTGCAACAGTCTGCTGCCCCGAGGCAGATCCCTAAAGGGCCAAAAGGCGATGAGAGACCTCAGGGATAGTACTGAAATACGGATCAGAGGATCTCTGATGACTGGAATGACCATTATGTGAACTCTGAATTGATGGAGTACGGTAGGAACGCTCCGGCATAGCACTGAAATGAGGCCTCGCTGGAACACCTCGAGGAGGTGGTGGAGGTGCTAAGTATAAAGGCCTGCTGGGCTGACCACTACTATGCTGGCCCCTGCCCCTAGCTGGGGCGCCTCTGAAATCCCCTGAGAACCTAGCTCTCTTGTCCTGCTGACCCTGCTCCCTGCTCTGCAACTGGTAACCATCGATCCTACGAGCAATCTCCACAACGAGCTGATAAAAGGTTCCCATATCCACCTCTCGAGCCATGGTGGATCTAATACCTGGATGCAACCCTGCTACAAACCTCCAAACTCTCTTAGCATCGGTGGGTAATATCATAAGAGCACGACATGACAGCTCCAAAAATCTGGCCTAATAATCTGTCACGGACATCTGCCCCTGCTCCAACCGCTCAAACTGACCCCTCAGCTCTTCCCTCTCAGAGGGTGGAATATATCTATCCAAGAACATCTGTGTGAACTGCTCCTAAGTGATAGTAGGAGAATCGGCTGGCCTGCTGAGAAAAAGACTGCCACCACCTGCGAGCTCTTCCCTCTAACTGGAATGTAGTGAAATCCACTGCATGGGACGCTAGGATCCCCATGTTGTGCAGTCTATCCCTGCACCTATCAATGAAATCCTAGGCATCCTCACCTCGCTCACCCCCAAAGACTGGAGTGCGTAAGCGGGTCCATCTGTCTAATATCTTATGCTGGTCGCCACCCAAACTGGTCTGGGCTCCAGTGCTGCCGCTACAGACTGGATATCATCCACAGGAAGTGTACCCAGGGTGGGATGTAATGTTGTTGTCGATCCTACAGCCTGGGAAGTAGGGGTCTGGGCTCCCCCTCCTACCTGCGAAGTGATCGGATCTGCTTGAAATAAACTAGCTTGGGACGTGGTGTCCATGAATCTCATCATACGACCCATGGCTGCCTGGAAGCCTGGCGTTATCATAAATTCTACGGGTGCCGGATCTGCTTGAGGCACCTCATCCTACTCCTTTAATATACGGTCCTCTGGTGGCGGGACCGGTATAGCTCTGGGGCGCCCTCGTCCCCTACCACAGGCAGGTGCCCTACCCCTGCCCCTACCACGACCTCGAGCGACGGGGGCAACACCCTCTCCCGGATCAGGAACATGAGATGCACACGTCCTCACCATCTGTGAGACAATAGAAGAATGAATTTAGTAAATCAAAGGCTGCATGATAGAGTAAGAACAAATAGAGGTTTCTGAAAACCCTGTAGCCTCCTGAAGATAAGTACAAACGTTTCCGTACTGATCCTCAAGACTCTATTGGGTTCGCCCGTGACTCGTGAGACTTACATGAACCTAGTGCTCTGATACCACGTTGTCACGACCCAAAAACCACGCAGTTCGTGATGGCACCCAACACCAGGGTCAGGCAAGCCAACGGTTGCTTACTAGTGAATTTGCAACTAGACAAATACGATATAATGACATAAATGCAAGATCAAAATAGGGAAAATATCCTAATTTTTCGATAATTCAACATTCTTGAGAAATTCCAAAAATTCAACCCCGAGCCCGCGCGCTCGGATTCCGATAATTCTCTAAGGGAACACTCACCCCAAGCATAAGGATAATTAATATACGATTCTTACTTGATTTCATGGCCAATTCACAGAAAAATTCTCAAATTATCACCAGTTCTAGGTTACTACCCAAATTCTTGATTTTTGCACTAATTTATGTAGTTAATTAAGCTAGAAATCCATGCATGAAGCTAACTTTCGAGTAGAGTTCACTTACCTTAGAAGACCAGGCCGTTAGCCCTTAACAATGGAGGAAAATTGCCCAAGGAAGAAGAAGGAAAGTGAGAAAATGGGTTTAAAACCCGTGTATAAATATACACTGCTTAGACAGTGTTTCCGCACCTGCGGCTCGAGGACCACACCTACGGTCTCGCACCTGCAAGAAAAATCTCGCACATGCGAAAATGGGCTGGGGAGCCTGGGCCCGCACCTGCGGCTCCGCTCTTGCGGAATATTTTCTGCACCTGCGATAATTGGCCAGGCCATTGGGTGATCGCACCTGCGATGCTGGGGACCACAGGAGTAGTCCCGCACTTGCGACTGGGCAACCGCGCCTGCGGTCACACCAGAACAGGTGCACCAACAGCTATGTTTTGCTGGTTGTTAGCCCCGTTAGGTGCCCGAAAGGCACCTAGGCCCACCCGAGCCCTATTTCAACTATACCAACGAGTCCCAAATCATAATACAGACTCGCTAGAGCCTTTGGAACATCCAAAACAACGCAAAAACTCAAAATCACACCCCTAAACGCCAAGAACCAAACTTAGGAACTTTAAGTTTTCTAGACTTCGCTAACAACGTGCCAAACTAACCTATACAACTCGGAATGATACCAAATTTTGCAGGCAAGTCATAATTAATATAACAAAACTATTCCCGATCTCAGAATTCCGTTCGGACCTCAATAACACAAAAACACGCCCCAAACCAAAATATGTACTTAAGGAACTTCTTATTTCAATATTGCACGCCGAAATGTCCCCGGGTCATCAGAACCCAATCCAAACATACGCCCAAGTCCGAAATTATCACACGAAGCTACCGGAACTGATGAAACTCGATTCCGAGGTCGTTTATCCAAAATATTGACCGAAGTCAAACTTGGCCTTAAAGGCCAACCTTAAGGAACCAATTGTTCCTATTGCACTCTACACACCTCTGAATCCCGGACCACAAGTCCCCGCAAGTCATAAATCACAAAAATCCTCTATGGGAAGTTTCATTTAGGGGAATGGGGTCCGGTAACGCAAAATGACCGGTCGGGTCGTTACAATCTTCATCAGCGACTCCATCTATTTCAGGCCTTCGCCTGCGATATAGTAGCTCTGACCCCCCTACACCTTCCACACATGCCTCTGATATACATGCTTTGGTTGGTGATGCTGATGATGACGAGGAGGTGCATTATGATCAGAATGGAAGGATCATCATAGTCCCTGAGGGTGATGGGTAAGAGTTATTTGTTATTTTTACGTTTATTGTTTTGTACGGTTTTTACAATAGGATATTAATGTGCTTTTAGTTAAATTGGAGGTTCATCCCGTGTAATATTACTACGAGGATAGTCACCAAAGCCACCAGAAAGCTTTATGATGGCCCTTATGCGACTTGGAGTGAATTCTCATTCTCGTTGAATGAGCAAATTTTCAATCAATTTAAGGTATAAATGTTCTTTTAAGCAGTATAATTATTTATATTTATGATATTTCCATATAATATTTAACTTTTGAATACAGATCAAGTGTGTATGGGAATACCCCTATAGCGCGGAAGTGGCTGCAAATTTTAATCACAAAGCTCGCAAGCAGTTGTCGCATAGTTTCTCCAAAGCTAGACAGTTGAATTAGAAGCCTGACTGGTTGCTTCAAAATTTATGGGAGGATTTGAAAAGGCAATGGCTCACTGCAAAGTTCTTAGAGAAGAACGAAAAAGGAAAGAAAGATCGCGCATTTGAGATGGGAGGCTTCTTGCACACTGGAGGTGCGATCAGCCAAGGGATAATAAAAAGAAGATTGGTACGTGATTACTTAATTTATTTTAATTTTCAAAGTATATCTATTTTGTTTATTAACTAAAATTTATGAGTTTTCAAGAAAAGAAGTTGGGCGTTCAATGAACTAAGATGAGCTATTCGAGGAGACTCATATTGTAAAGAAGAACAAAGAGACGGGTCCAGAAAGGTGGGTCGAGGGCCGAGCCTCGACTTTACATGTAAGTTTTCACTTTTCATTAAGTATTTTGATGTACCTTTATATAAATTTTGAAATACTAATTCAATGTAATTTTTCTTATAGGATCGCTTCACAACTGACGTGAAGGAATTCATATGTAGTCAACCACCTAATGAGTCGGGCAAGCCAATCCAACCTTCGGATGAGGATGCTGAAAGAATATGGATGAAGGCTGATGGCGTTCCAAAATGGGGGAAGGTATACGGGCTTTCTACTAAGAAATTTCATAGCTATAAGTGTGGAATGCAAGGAATAGGGACTTCCTCACAAGGCGAGCAACTTAATGGGGAGAACCCCTCTGCTATGCGGGAGACTGTGACAAAGCTCACATCCGAGCTAGACTCAACCAAGGAAATAGAAAAGGTTAGAGATGCTCAGTACCTTGGCATGCAAGCTCAGTACCATGGCATGCAAGCTTAGCTCAAAAATCTCCTAGCTTCTGGAGCTTTTCCGATTCCCGGTCTCGTGAGTCATCGCCAGAGGCTTGACTTGAACGTGAACATTCCTTCCGTCCTCCCCGTGCTCGTTCCTCCCATCCTCCCCGTGATCGTTCTTCCCGTCCTCGACAAATAGACCCTTCTCTATACCGTCTTGTAGATGAAAGTTCATCAGACGGTGATGATAATGACGGTGATGATAAAGATGTTGTACAAAACACTCCTTGACTTTTATATACTTTGAACTAGACAAACAGAACCGGTTTTGAACTAGTTGTAATAAGCGTTAAGTTAGTATTGTTAGTTTAATTTGTTAGTTCTATTGGACTTTAATTTGTTGGTTTTAATGTGTTTTTTGAATTGTGTTGTTGTGTTATTGTTTTTGTTGTTGTTGTTGTGTTCTAGTTGTTGTTGTTGTTGTTGTTGTGTTGTTGTTGTTGGGTTGTTGTGGAGATTTTTGTATTGAAATTGTATTGTATATATTGAATATTGTTATTTAGGGATTTTGGTATGCTGGCAGGTGGCGTAGCTGCCAAAACAGGCATTTTATGCAAAAATTATTACCCAGAAAATCGGGCAAAGTTGTTCTCTTACCTGTATGAAAAAAATTCTGGACATTAGCGACCAAGATTGGTCGCTTTTATCTACAAAAATTAAAAAATTAAATACTGGCAACCAACTTTGGTCGCTAATGAACCATATTTTGATATAAGAGACAAAAGATCGTCGCTGCTATATTAAAAAAAATATCCTGGACATTAGCGACCAACTTTGGTCGCTAATATACAAAAAAAAAAAAAAAAAATTGAAAATAAGCGACCAAAGTTGGTCGCTTATGAACCCAGATTGTTAAATATATATTTTTTAAAATAATATATATTTTAATTTAGAGAACAACATTGGTCGCTAATTTTTGAATTTTAATAATTAAAAAAATATCGTAATTTACATATACAGACCAACTTTGGTCGGTAAATTTATATTATTAAAATATTATGCCGACCAAAGTTGGTCACTATTTTTTTTACACTGAACATTTGGTCCTTTTACCATAGCGACCAAAGTTGGTCGCTAAGGTAAAAGGTCCACCAATATATCGACCAAGCGTGTTTTGACGCGTTTTGGTCGATATATTGAGATAAGAGACAAACTTTGGTCGCTTTTTGTGGTCGCTAATTAGCGAATTTCTAGTAGTGCAACCGAACACAGCAGAAAATATACCAATTATTACTGGGTGCTTAACAATATTCGTCCTATGTATCGGGCAGAATAATACGTTTATAGAATAATGTGCATGCTCTACCACGTGATAGATATCACAGTTTTAGTAGACATAGTTAAATTAAACATTGTACATATTGATGCTATTCAGACTTGTTGTTTTACAAAAAAAAAGTTTTAACCTTTTCTTAAAACGAATTAATAAGTAAAATAGAGGGTGAGTCCTAGTTGAAGCTAATGACTACTCGATCTGGAGATTCGATGTGTTAGGAGTGGACTACGTCCAACAATGTTAAATGTAAGCAAACTGTGCCTAATGATTGTCAATGAATGTAGTAAAAGGTGTAAAGAATGAATGCATATAATGGAAATCAATGTAATAAGGAGGCATCTATCCGCCAAATATTAAATGACTTGGATGAATCTCCTTCCTGACAACAACATGGGATAATATGAAATGGGGATGAACATGAGACCCTTGGATCTTGTGAACGAAAAGGTACATTTAGAACCAACGAATCAGTGGAAAAACACAAGCTTTGTATATTCTTTGTAGTCAACTTTATAAGTGTGCTCTTCTTAGAAAATTCAAGATCCTCTTTTGTTTTTTATCTCTTCCTATTTAGAGAGGATATTCTTACGAAACCCTGTCATGGCCCAAATTTCCCTCCGTTGGATATCGTGATGGCACCCAGTCTTAAGGACTAGGTAAGCCTAACAGTTATTGAGTAACCACCATAATAAAAGGAAAACTAACAGTCTTGAAATAGAATCTCAATAGAATATAAAAACATTCCCAAAACCGGTAGTACAAGTCATAAGCTCTACGAATCTTCTACAACTTCAAATACAAGTGTTTGGAAATAGATACACATGTGTATGAATAATAAATACAAGGAAGGTGACACCGACGCCTTTGAATGCAACACCAGGTTACCTTGAGTCTCCTCGGCAATCATCCACGCAGCTACTACAATATATACCTGGATCTGCACACAAAAATGTGCAAACGTATAGTATGAGCACACCACAGCGGTTCCCAGTAAGTATCAAGACTAACCTCGGTGGAGTAGTGACGAGGACTAGTCAAGATACCACTGGTCCACAAAAAAAATAACATGAATATAGAAATGACCGAACGTTACATCTATCTAAGACTTTACGGAATAATTTACAACAATGACAATATAAAGCGGAAGGAAATTACAGAAATCAATCACGAAACAGCACCAAAAACACACAGAGAGATTGACAGCAAGACAAGCCGAATCGAAAGGAAACACAATACAATGGAGAACACCAATAACTCAACTCCACGTCGGTTTGTTCACATCGGGCCTTAGCCATTAAAATACATAACTGGTAGAAATCTTTAAACAGTAGTTAATATGAAAAACTTTTGCAAATAAAATCATTTTAGTATGGAAGAGTTTCCTTTGAAAACATATTTCCTCAAAAAGTAGATATAAGTATATTAAATAGAGAAAATTACGTAAAACATAGTTTCTTTTAAAATACGAAGCTTCCAAAAGATGTTTTCCCAATAAATGACTTCCAAATATCATTTTAGGCAAGACTAGTGCTTTTCTAATATACCCTCGGTGTAAAAGTCATTCAAACAGAGTCATTTCAAAACCATTGCTTTTTCAATAATACTTTTTAATAAAAATCCCATGATTAAAATCTCCTCAAGATTTATCCACCGGAACTCAGTCTGTAACTCAGAAATTTCCATGTAGTACATGAGGAGTATCAAATCTTGCCAATAAATGCAGTAAGAGATCAGTAGGAATACCCAAATTTAGAACAACGAAATAAAATGCAAAGACTAGTGCATGGAATCACCCTTTGTGCTTTACTCTCATCCTCACCAAAACAAGTGCAGTAAATAGTAAACAAGAACAACGGAAATAATAATGCATATAACACTCGACACGGAATGTCCCCTCGTGCATAACCTCACAAACACTCGGCACGGAATGTCCCCTCGTGCAATAAATAAATAAACACTCGGCACGGAATGTCCCTCGTGCATACTCACAAATACTCGGCCCGTAATTTCCCCTCGTGCAATAAATAAATAAAAACTCGGCATGGAATGCCCCTCGTGCATAACCTCACAAACACTCGTCACGGAATGTTCCCCCGTGCATAACCTCACAAACACTCGGCATGGAATGTCCCCTCGTGCAATAAATAAACAAACACTTGGCACGGAATGTCCCCTCGTCCAATAAATAAATAAACAACAATTAACAAGGGAAACAAAAAATAGGAACCATAAATCACAACATCCGGAAATCAACAATAAGAACCATAAATCACAACATCCTGGCAAGGGAGTCAACAATGCAAACAATATCATTAACAGTATAAACAACAATAGAAATCATACCATCCCGGCAAGGGAGTCAACAATGAAAACAACAAACAAATATAACCAATTTCACCTAAACAATTACCTTTACGAAATAAAACTTCGCTCAAACCAGGACCCAATAATATGCAACATCAAGAAAACACCAACAACATAAATGTATATCAACTAGATCCAAGTAGAACAAACAGGAATAATTATATAAAGCACAATGTAAGACTCACGATCATGCTTGACACCAACGAACGGATGTTCTAACTACGGCTAAACAACTACAAAGCTAGATAACACTAGTATAATCAATTTGGAAGTTTTAGGAAGCAAGTATAGCATGAAGATAAGAGCGGTAAGATAATCAGTTAAGTCATTTAAGGTAAAATAGCCAACCAAGGAATCCAAAAGAAAGTAATTCTAATTTAAGCAGGAAAAGATGAAATTAACAACCAAGGATTCAAACGTAATGATTACAACTGATACACAGGTAACATGGGAACCTACGAATCCCAAAAGGCCAATCTATTAGCAAATAATTCCGAGTATGCACTTGTCACCTTATATACACGAACTACAATCAACAAAGAAGACTCAATCCTAAGAGGTAATTCTCCCCATACAAGGTTAGGCAAGATACTTACATCGACTCCAAGAATCCAAATCAAGCCTCTAGCACCTCTTTTTCCTTTCGAACCCGACTCCAAATCAATCGTATCTAGACATAATTGACTCAATAACATCAATAAGTGCTAAACAATTCAATTTAAATGCCTAACTATCGATTTCCCAACATTCTTCCAATATTTCCAAAAATTGACCCCGGGGCTGCTTGGTCGAAACACGAGGTTCAGACCAAAACCCGATCACCCATTTATCCACGAGCCCGAATATATAATTTGTCTTGAAATCCGACCCAAAACAAGGTCAAATTCCCAAATATTCAAAAAACTCTAACTCTACACAAAACCCCAATTTCTACCTTTAATTTCATGTTTTTAGACCTAGAATCTAATAATGGTTGATGAAAATGGAAGAAAATGAAGTTAGAGTTACTTACCAATAAATCTATGGAGGAAGATATACTCCAAAATCGCCTAAGAGGGTTGGGGAAGATGAAGTTTGAGAAAAATGGGGTAAGTCCCGTAATGGTTCTATTTTTGGGTATTAAAAAATGACTGGGCGAAATAAAGCAGTGCATTCGCGGTCCAAGCTCCGCGTTCGCACATGGAGATTTCTATCCAGGCCCAAGCTAACATTGTGCGTTCGCACCCTATCACCCGCGTTCGCGCAGTATACCCCCCCCCCCCCCCCCCCAAGGACCTTCCCCGATCACATCCTGCTTGGTGCGTTCACACTGAACAAATTGACCCTGACCCCCAGTGTGATGACCCAAAAGGGTCATCCCATATAGTCTAGCTAATTCTGTGTTCCGAGATCATGAAAACCTCCTTCTATTTCACCTCGATATGTGTGCACATCCCGAGCATGTAGCTGAGAAGCCTTTATAAGAAAAATTGATAAAAATAATAATTTTGTATTAGAAATTGAATAAAATTGACTTTTGTCAACATTTTTTGTAAACGGACCCGGAACCGTGATTTGACGGTCCTAGAGGGTTCGTAGGAAAATATGGGACTTGGGCGTATGTTCGGAATCAAATTCCGAGGTCCCAAGACCGATAAATGAATTTTTAAAGAAAATTATTTTCTGAAAAATATAAAGGTTTTTGAAAATAAAATTTGAGGTGAAACCTGTGATATCGGGCCCGTATAATGGTTCCGTAGCCCGGTACTGGTTCGATATGTCTTATATATGTTATATTTGATATTTGGTAAGAAACGAACTTAGTTTGACGTGATTCGGTCCTTAAATGCAAAATTTGATGTTTAAAGAAGTTCTGAGAAATTTCATTGATTTAGAGGTTTAATTCGATGTTTATGATATTATTTATGTGATTGGATTACACGAATAAGTCCCTAGGATGTTTTAGAGGTTGTGTGCATATATGGTTTTGAGCCTCGAGGGCTCGGGTGTGTTTCAGATAGGCGTCGGGGTGTTGAACCTTAGTAAAAAATATCTGGTTTTACTGTTGTTATATGTCTGCTGTGCCTCCCTTTTATGCGATCGCATAATGTAAATTTGAAATGCCTAGTTTTCTTCTATGCGTTCGCCATTTCACGTACGCGATCCCGGAGGCCAGCCCCTTTCTTCACTGCGATCACACACCTTCCCCTTGCGACCGCATAGAGCATGTCCCAAGCCAAGCTTCCTTCTCCTATGCGATCACATATGTGCCTTCACGATCGCATAGAGAATTTTTTACCATTGATATTTTTCCTCGACGCGATCGTAAATGATTTCACACGATCGCGATGCTTTAAAACCTGGGCAGATTATAAGTTTCCAAAATCGTGGGTTTCACCATTTTAAACATATTTTGACTTCTAGAACACGGTTTTGGGCGATTCTTTGAGAGTTTTTCATACAAATCGAATGGGTAAGTGTTCTTCCACTAGAATTAAATATATTTCATAAATTAGTTCTTGTTTTATTTTTTAATTTGTTTTTTGGGTTGAGGGGATTACGGGTTTTGAAAGAAAACTTCAAAATGAAAATTCATGATTTAAATGACCAAATATTATCGGAATTGGATAAATTTACTATGGGTGAACTCGTATCGGAATGGGTAATCTGAATTTTTAAAATTCATTAGGTTCCGAGGGGCGGGCCCGGCGGTTGATTTTTATAAATTTGCAAAGATTGAGACTTTATTATTCGGACACGTTCCTTATACGTTGTATATGTATTTTGAAGTTGTTTTAGTTGATTTTGAGCCGTCCAGAGGCCTTCTCGCCCGAGAAGTCTATTTTTGAGTACCGGGTTGTTGTCTTTGACGTAAGTATCTTGCCTAACCTTGTGTGGGGGAACTACCCCATTGGATTGAGTCTTCTATGTTGATTATAGTCTGCCTACACGAGGTGACGAGTGCGTACTCGAAATTATTTGTAAATAGATTGCCCTTTAGGGATTTTTAGATCCTTATTTTCCCCGTGTATGAATTGAAATTTTATATTTGAATTCCTGATTTCTAGTTTCATCTCTCCCTGCTCAAATTAGAAGTACTTGCCTAGAATTCCTTGTTTCTTATATGATCTTAATTGACGTAAATGAAGACTTTGTTTTTCCTACCGTTATACTATATCTTTCTTCGTACGCTGCCTATGTGACTAAAACTAGTATAATCTCGCCCTATAAATGTCTAACAAGTAATTGGAATATCTATACGTTGGTCAAGCATGCCCGTGAGTTGTACATTGTGATTTCAATGATTTTCCTCTTAAGTACTACTTAGGTTTAATTGATGACCGCCCATGTCGATGGTATTCTTTGATGCTGCCTATTTACTGAGCATTTGTTCAAACTGAGAGTATTTGATGAAGCTAATTGTCTAAGTGAGATTGGTTATAGCTGATTCCCTTGTCGTGATGATTTGGTTCCTTGGTTCGGAACTTTAATATATAGAATCGTTGTTATAATTGTCTTGTTTTCCCCTCGTTATGTTGTTTTATCTTTGTGCTTGGAATTCCTTTCAGTGGCTACTTCTTATGAGTGAGTTTTTATCATCTTTGTGATTTAAGTCTTTGTATTGATTTGGTCATCGCACTTTGCATTCGGTCTTGTTTGCTTTTGCGCCGGTTGCGGCAATATATGTTGTTTCTGTCGCGTTCTTGTTGTTTTCCTCAGTGGCTGCATTGCATATTTAAATTGGGACTACGGACCAAGATCCGGGAGCTTTCTCCCTCTACTGCATACTGAGATCTGGGAGCTTTCCCCCTGTACTGCACTGCAAATTTAAATTGGGACTACGGACAGAGATCCAGGAGTTTTTCCCCTGTACTGCATCGCATATTTAAATTGGGGCTACGGACAGAGATCCAGGACCTTTCCCCCTGTGCTGCATCACATATTTAAATTGGGACTACGGACGAGATTCCGGGAGCTTTCTCCCTGTACTGCATTGCATGACAAATTCTGAGTTGCGGACTGAGTTCCAGTGGTTTAACAATGAGGAGATTTGGATCGAATATATATATATATATTGAAAAGTATAGCTCAAAAGTAATTATCTCCAAGAAAAGTTATGTCTGAAGGACTTCTATTTCGAAAGTATATTTGAAAAGTATTTGTCTTGCAGAAAAATGATATTGAAAGAGAAGTATTTGGGAAAGTATATTTTGAACATCACGTATTTTGATGATATTTAAAAGAGCAAGATTTGGAAAAGTATATTTTGAACATCACGTATTTTGATGATATTTGAAAGAGCAGTATTTGGGAAAGTATATTTGAACACCACGTATTTTGAAGAGACTATGTTTTAAAGATTTCTCTTTATATAAATATATTCATTCAGAAAAAGTATGTTTCAAAGAAGAAATTTCTCTATTCCAAAATGATTATATCTTTAAAGCTTTCAAAATAAACTCACGATTAAAGGCTTCACTCGAAGGTTTGACCAGTTTTATTGAGCTTGTTGGCTAAGGCCTGACATGAATAAACTGATGCAGTGCTAAGTTGCTAGTGTTTTATTGAGTTGTGGTTTCCGACATTTGGCTTGCATTCTTTCCATTCTCTTTGCATATATCTATTATGATGTCCGTTGATCATAATTATTGAATTTTCTTCCGTATTATTCGATCGTACCGTTATTTATATCGAAAAATCTTTAGATAGATATTATGTTTCAGTCATTGGTAAATTTATGTCTTTTTACTTATTAGACCAGTGGTGTCTTGATTAGTCCTCGTCACTACTTCACCAAGGTTAGTCTTGATACTTACAGGGCACCGATGTGGTGTGCTCATACTACACTTCTGCACATTTTTGTGTGCAGATCCAGGTTATTGTTGTTAGTAGCTGCGCAGATCATTGTTGAGGAGACTCAAGGTAACCTACTGCTGCGTTCGCAGGCTTCGGAGTCACCTTCGTGTTTTATTTCTATTCAACTGTACTTACTTATTCCTAGATAATTGTATTTAGATTTTATAGAAGGATTTCGTAGAGCTTATGCCTTGTATTTAACGGGTTTTGGGAAATTGTAAACTCTGTCAAGATGTGTGACGACCCAAAGGGTCATCACCTATGTTATTACCCATCCCGTACTTCCGAGGCCTTGAAAACCTTATTTGTATTTGTCTCGATTTGCTTGCACAGTCCGGGCGCGTATCCCGACAGCTTAAATATGAGATTTTATGAAAAATGCTAAGATTTGATATTCGAATGAATAAATTTGACTTCGATAAATATTTCGGGTAAACGAACCCGGACCCGTGATTTGACGGTCCCGGAGGGTCCGTAGGAAAATATGAGACTTGAGCGTATGTCCGGAATCGAATTCCGAGGTCCCAAGCCCGAGAAATGTATTTTTGAGTAAAATTGTTTTCTGAAAATATTTAAGGAAATCGAAAATGAAATCTGATTAGAAAGTAATGGTATCGGTCCCGCATTTTGGTTCTGGCGCCCGGTACAGGTATTATATATTATTTAAGCACTTTCTGTAAAGTTTGGTTGAAATCGGATTTCGTTTGATGTGTTTCGGACTTAAAAATGGAAAACTTGATGTTTTATGAAATTTGATAGGATTCATGGATTTTGAGGCCTAATCCGTCCANAATTTGATAGGATTCATGGATTTTGAGGCCTAATTCGATGCGTATGATGTTGTTTTGACGATTTGATCACACGGGCAAGTTCATAGGAGGTTGTGTGTGTAATCTGTGAAATTTGGTATCGTTCTGAGATGTATAGGTCAGTTCGGCACGTTGTTAGCGAAGTTAGAAAACTTAAAATTCCTAATTTTGGTTCTTGAGGCTTGGGGTGTGATTTCGAGTTTTAGCGTTGTTTTGAGTGTTTCGAAGGCTCGAGCGAGTACGTATTATGATTTGGGACTCGTTGGTATACTTGGATTAGGGCTCGGGTGGACCCAGGTGCCTTTCGGACACCTAGTGGGGCTAAAAACCAGCAAACTCAGCTGCTGGTGCACCTGCTCTGGTGTGACCGCAGGTGCGGTTGCCCAGCATCGCAGGTGCGAGACCGCAAGTGCTGTCCCAGGCATCGCAGGTGCGATCACCAGTGGCCTGAACAGCCATCGCAGGTGTGGAGCATTTCATCACAGGCACGAGACCGCAGGTGCGGTCTCCCCTTCGCAGGTGCGATCCCAGACCCCCCAGCCCGATTCCGCAGGCGCGAGGTTCTCCTCGCAAGCGCGAGACCGCAGGTGCGGTCACTTTTCAGGCAGTGAGTTTAAGTACGGGTTTTAAACCCATTTCTCTCATTTTTCACCTTCTTCCTTAGGCTAATTCCACCATCTTTAAGAGCTTTCGACCAGGTCTTGTGCGTAAGTAATTTCCACCCATAAATTTGTTTCATGCATGTATCTTAGCCTAATTAACTACACAAATTAGTGCAAAAAATCAAGGAATTGGGTAGTAACCTAGAACTTGTAATCACCTTAGAATTTTCTGTGAATTGGCGATGAAATCGAGTAAAAATCGTATATTTATGATCCTTAGGCCTTGGGTGAGTGTTTCCTTCGAGAGTTTCGAGAATCCGAGCAAGCGGGCCCGGGGTCGAATTTTGATAAATTTGAAAGAATGCTAGGAAATGGATAATTAGGCCATGTAATTGAATCTTTGAATTATTGATATACTTGAGTTGATTATGCCTAGATAATACAATTCCGTAGTCGAATTCTAAAGGAAAGGCGGTGTTAGAGGGTTGATTACTATACTTTGGACCCGAGGTAAGTGTTCGGTCTAACCTTAGCTTGAGGGAATAGGAGTTGAGTATAATTTGCTACTTGCTAATTGTCAAATATGATGTATAGGCATGGTGACGAGTATCTATACATTGGTGTCTAGCATGACCGTGAGTCCTTATATTGTGAATATTCTGATTTTGTGGTAATTTCCATGCTTAGTTGATGTTTTCTATATGTTGTGAAGAATATGTGAAAGGAATTGTATTTTGTAAACTCTGTTGGAACATTGGCTCAAATTGTAAAGAATGATGAACAAATATGAGATATTACGTCTTTGGAGCATTGGTTCAAATTGTGAAACGAATAATGAAGAAATATGAGATATTACATCCTTTGGAGCATTGGCTCTAGTGATATAATAAATCATGGAAATGAAAGTGAAAGAAAGAGAAAGAGTTATTGAAATATACCCTTACCGGGATTTAATTGTGCAGTTGATGTTCCCTTGCCGGGATTTAATTGTTTAATTGATGTTACCCTTGCCGGGATTTAATTGTTTAATTATTGTTCCCTTGCCGGGATTCCTATATCTATACTGTTTACTTCCTTGCCCTTGGTTGTGATTGTTGTTTGGGTGAGGAAGAGTGTTAAAGCACGAAGGGTGATATCGTGCACTTGTCTTGGTTAGAATGAGAGTAAAGCACGAAGGGTGATGCCGTGCATTGATATTGTCTCCCTTGATGGGATGTTGATATTTTTGTTGTTGTTCCCTTGCGGGGATTTCTATTTCTATTCTGTTTACTTCCTTGCCCTTGTATGTGATTGTTGTTTGGGTAAGGAAGAGTGTTAAAGCACGAAGGGTGATGTTGTGCATTGTTTGACATTGTGAGGAAAGAGTGTAAAGCACGAAGGGTGATGCCGTGCCGTACCATGTACCATTCCTTACCATATTCATTGATAATACAGTGAGGGAAGAGAGTAAAAGCACGAAGGGTGATGTCGTGCCATGATTTACATTGATTACATTATATATTGCATAGTGAGGACGAGAGTAAAATCACGAAGGGTGATGCCGTGAAAGTTTGTGATTTCTTGTCCTTATTGATATGTTGGCTTTGTTGTTCTTTTCCTTATTGAGATTTCTTATATGAAACTGTTATCTCCCCACAACATGTTCCCCTTCCTTTATTCATTGTTTTCTTCCTATATTTCTTATCCGTTGCATATATGTATATATATTTATTTGAACTGCACAGGTTTATTTGGTAATTGGTTCTAGCCTCGTCACTACTTCGCCGAGGTTAGGATAGAAACTTACTCAGTACATGGGGTCGGTTGTACTGATGCTACACCTGAACTTCTTTATGTTGTGCAGATTACGCAGCCGGACCCGGAGGACATCATTAGTGGGAGTGTCTTCCAGCTCATCATAGAGCCTTCAAGGTATACCCGCTGGCGTTTGTGGGCCTTGGCGTATCTTCCATCCCTTTGTCTTCGATCCTGTCTTGTTTTTCCTTTAGTTTCAAAGGCAGACATGTATTTCCTTTCAGACTTGAATTTAGCACTCTTAGACAGTTCATGAGTTTGTGACTCCAGGTTTTGGGAAATTTTGCGTCGTTGTATTATGATTGTCCTTACTTAGCTCGAGACTGTATTTATTCCGCTGATTAAATTTCGAATTGTTTTAGCTTATTCTGAAAAACATTGAGATTATTATGCTAGTTTATCTATATACGTTGGCTTGTCTAGAGGGTTCAATGTTTGACGCCATCTAGCGGGTTCAACGTTTGACGCCATCACGTCCCGATGGTGGGATTTCGGGGCGTGACAAGATGTCTATTTCGAGACTGTTATAATTCCTTTATTATTTTTGTCATTCAGTGAAAATTTTAGACTTACTTAGTCCCTAAGACTAGGTTCCATCACGATACCCACCGGAGGGAAATTTGGGTCTTGACAAGTAGGTATCAGAGCTCTAGGTTCATAGGTGCTACGAGTCATAAGCTAGTTTGGTAGAGTCTTGTGGATCGGTACGGAGATGTCTGTACTTATCTTTGAGAGGCTACAAAACTATTAGGACAATTTCACTTCCTTCATTCCTATCGTGTGAGTTTATTGACCTTGAAGCTTTAAATTATCGTTCCATTCTCTCACCGATGGTGAGGACACGAGCGGCGGTTCCTGATGATGTTACCCCAAAGCAAATGTCGCAAGGGTCAGAGACAACGGCCAACGAGGAGCACGTGCCACAGTTAAGATACATACCAGAGCAGCCGTTGAGGAGTCGCCAGTAGTACTTGTTGGGAGACAGGTACTGGAGGTGTCTGTTGCTACCTCGGACATCAAAAGACCTAGGTGGCATTTGTTTTAGTTTAATTGGTACATCGACTAAGGCAGGGTAGATTCTAGTGCACCAGTTGCTTTACAGACCAGGAGAGGAGTTCAAACTCCCACCGTCTACATTCCAGAGCAGTGAGATCATATTGGTCAGGTTCCAGTTGTCATGGCAGCATGACATGTGGTTTCAGTTCAGCCCGTGGTTAGGGTAGTAGAATCGGAGGAAGAATACCTTGGACTTGAGAGGTACAGGAAGTACTACCCTTCAATCTTTCAATGGATTTGGTGGCAGATGGTGCCCCGGGTTTCCTGGGGGAGTGTCACTATGTTCTTCGCATTTCGAGTGTTGTGGAGACGAGCGGGATTGTTTTTGTCATGTCTCAGATTTAGAGTAGCGGACTGATCAGTGGTGGTGGCATATGAGTTGGGGTAACCTGGCCGAGTTAGCTTCACTAGCATGGATTCAGTTTTCGGAGATATTTTGAGGGAGGCTGCACCTCAGTTCCTTGAAATGTTCGGCGCGCAAAGTTTGAGCAGTTGCGTCAAAGCGCCATGTCACTATTGGAGTATGCCATCAGATTCAGTGAGTCGGCCAATTATGTACCTCAGGTGATTGCTTTAGTTAGGAGGTGAGTCCGTAGATTCATTTAGGGACTTAGGCATGATATTCGGTTCAGCAGGACTCGAGAGTTAGAGTCAGATGCCTTGTTTCAACAGGTAGTAGGGATCGCTCGCCGGTTATAGATCTTGTGGGACTGGGAGCGAGAGGACATACGAGATCGGGAGTGAGGGTTCAGGGAGGCAAGGAGGCCTCGTAGATCGGAGAAATCCACTAGCCCTTTATATGGAAGCAGGGTACCCCCCTCCCCCCACAGTAGAGGTTTTGTGGGTAAACCAGTTCAGTTTGCATTACCAGCTTCACATGGGAGCGCTTTAAGTACTCATGGGTCTTAGAGGATCCGTATTGTATGTTTTTCCACAGCCACATCGGCAGAGAGATTGTTTTCTGAGATTCAAGTAGGGTGTTATAGCAGGGAATTCAGGTGGGTAGAAGGCGCCCAAGAGGGGGAGGCCCGACCCGCTGATGTGTTGTAAATAGTAGGCTAGAGGCCGTCGTGCCAGATATCATTACCTAGGTATCGCTTGATGTGATAAAGTGGGGTACCATTGTATTTCACTATAGTCCTGTTGGTCAAGACGAGTTTCCATTATTTGTTGTTTCATTTATGAGTGACTTTCATGTTTTGCACTCTATTTTTATGCTTGCTCCTGTTGGGAGATTCTATGAGTAGTAGCCCGTGTTTATCATTGTTTTATTCATCCTTTCTAGTGGTGAAACTGGAAGTGAGTCCATACCGTCCTTCGTGGTAAGCTTTATGTGATTCTCCTAAGTATTTTGTTTTCGAGCTGTGATTTGATACTCCATTGAGATTTGAGTAAGTGAGCGCTATGATTTTGTTAGCCGAGATGAATTAGCGCGAGATCTCCATTGGTATGATACATATTCGACATGTGACATAGAGTTGAGGGCGATACCCTCGTGATTATTTGTGATTTGATATGTTTGGACCGGGCTTAGTACCGCGGTGGAATTTTTATCAGGATGGAATCCTTGTGATTTGTTCATATGCTTTTCTTCTTCCTTGTTATATTGGTTTTGGTAAGACAGTATTGATAGAGATTAATGCCTATGGTATTGTTTGATAGTACCTTTATATGTTTCTATTTCATACTCAATCATTTCGTTATGTGCTTCTTTAGTTTAGCTAGCGGGATGTGTGCCCGGTGGTGTTAGCTGTGACTCGGTGATTCGTTTGTCTAATGATGAGGTCTTCGTGTTTATTGCATCATTATTCGTATTATGGGATTCGAAAATAGAGTTCTTCCATATGTGGGACTAATTGCCAATGTTGAGTTGATTTCGGGCAGTTATTGTGATCAAAAGTGATATTGAACCTATGTGTGATGTGCTATGTTGTAGGGTCGTGCCTTATGGGCGTAGACCTGAGTGTATGTAGCTGGTTGAGTCTAATGCCGGATATGGATTAGGAATCGGGTCTTTTGGAAATGAGTAGAAAGTGAGGAATTGCAGTATGAGGCTTATCGATGATGATGAGAAGGCTATATGGCAGTTGTGATGGTGTCATCAGACTTATGTAGGTTGGGTGACGTGGAATCACCCACGAGTGTGCGTTGGAAGTGCTCAATCAGTGATTGGATGAGTTCAAAGTGAATCTTAACACGTTTGAGGACTAACGTTTGTTTAAAAGGGGGAGATTGTGATGACCCAAAAGGGTCATCCCATATATTCTAGCTAATTCTGTGTTCCGAGGTCGTGAAAACCTCCTTCTATCTCACCTAGATTTGCATGCACAGCCTGGGCATGTAGCCGGGAAGCCTTTATGTGAAAAATTGATAAAAATGATAATTTTGTATTAGAAATTGAATAAAATTGACTTCGGTGAACATTTTTGGTAAACAGACCCGAAAGCGTGATTTGACATTCCCGGACGGTCCGTAGGAAAATATGGGACTTAGGCGTATGCCCGAAATCGAATTCTGAGGTCCCAAGTCTGAGAAATGAATTTTTAAATAAAATTATTTTTTGAAAAATATAAAAGTTTCTGAAAATTAAATTTGAGGTGAAACCTGTGATATCGGGCCCGTATCATGGTTCCGGAGCCCGGTACAGGTTCTATATGTCTTATATGTGTTATCTGTGAAATTTGGTAAGAAACAAATTTAGTTTGACGTGCTTCGGACCTTAAATGAAATTTTATGTTTAAAGAAGTTTTGAGAAATTTCATTGATTTTGAGGTTTAATTTGATGTATATGATGTTATTTTGGTGATTTGATTACACTAATAAGTCCATTGGATGTTGTAGAGGTTGTGTGCATATATGATTTTGAGCCCCAAGGGCTCGAGTGTGTTTCGGGTAGGAATCGGGGTGTTGAAACTTAGTAAAACAAATCTGGTTTTGCTGCAGTTATATGTCTGCTGTCCCTCCCTTCTATTCAATCGCATAGGCTTAGTCACAATCGCATAGTGTAAATTTCAAATGACCAATTTCTTCTATTCTTTCTCCATTTCACGTATGCGATTGCGGAGGTCAGCCCTTTTCTTCACTGCGATCGCACACCTTCCCCTTGCGACCGCATAGAGCATGTCCTAAGCCCATCATCCTTCTCCTACGCGATCGCATATGTGCCTTCGCGATTGCATAGGGCATTTTTTACCACTGATATTTTCCTCTACGCGATCGCAAATGATTTCATGCGCGCAATGCTTTAAAAACCTGGGCAGATTATAAGTTTCCAAAATCCGGGGTTTCACCATTTTAAACATATTTTGACTTCTAAAACTCAAATTTGGGCGATTCTTTGAGGGTTTTTCACACAAATTGAATGGGTAAGTGTTTTTCCACTAGAATTACATATATTTCATGAATTAGTTCTTGTTTTATCTTTTAATTTGTGATTTGGGTTGAGGGGATTATGGGTTTTAAAAGAAAACTTCAAAAATGAAAATTCATGATTTGAATGACCAAATATTATCGGAATTGGATAAATTTAGTATGGGTGAACTCGTATTGGAATGGGTAATCAGAATTTGTATAATTTGTCGGGTCCCGATTGGCGGGCCCGAGGGTCGACTTTTGGGTCGATTTTTGTAAATTTGCAAAGATTGAGACTTTATTATTCGGAATCGTTCCTTATATGTTTTATATATTTTTTGAAGTTGTTTTAGTTAATTTTGAGCCGTCCGAAGGCCTTCCCGCCCGAGAAGTCTATTTTTGAATACCGGGTTGTCGTATTTGAGGTAAGTATCTTGCCTAACCTTGTGTGGGGGAACTACCCCGTAGGATTGAGTCTTCTATGTTGATTATAGTCCGCGTACGCGAGCTGACGAGTGCGTACTCGTACTTATTTGCAAATAGATTTTCTTTTAGGGATTTTTAGGTCCTTATGTTCCCCATTTATGAATTGAAATTGTTATATTTGAATTCCTGATTTCTAGTTTCATCTCTCCCTGCTCAAATTAGAAGTACATGCCTAGCATTCCTTGTTTCTTATATGATCTTAATTGACTCAAATGGAGACTTTGTTTTTCCTACTGTTATACTATATCTTTCTTCATACGATGCACATGTGACTAAAACTAGTATAATCTCGCCCTATAAATGTCTAACAAGTAATTGGAATATCTATACGTTGGTCAAGCATTCCCGTGAGTCGTACATTGTGATTTAAATGAGTTTCCTCTTAAGTACTACTTAGGTTTAATTGATGACCGCCCATGTTGATGGTATTCTTTGATGCTATCTATTTACTGAGAGTTTGTTCAAACTGAGTTTATTTGGTGAAGCTAATTATCTAAGTGAGATTGGTTATAGCTGATTCCCTTGTCGGGATGATTTAATTTCTTGGTTGTGAACTTGAATATATAGAATCGTTGCTATATTTGTCTTGTTTTCCTCTCATTATGTTGTTTTCTCTTTGTGCTTGGTGTTTCTTTCGGTGGCTACTTCTTATGAGTGAGTTTTTTTCATCTTTGTGATTTAACTCTTCGTATTGATTTGGTCATCGCACTTTGCATTCGGTCTTGTTTGCTTTTGCGCCGATTGTGGCCATATATGTTGTTTCTGTCGCATTCAGGTTGTTTCCCTCAGTGGCTGCATTGCATATTTAAATTGGGACTACGGACCGAGATCCGGGAGCTTTCCCCCTGTACTGCATCGCATATTTAAATTGGGACTACGGACCGAGATCCGGGAGCTTTCTCCCTGTACTGCATACCGAGATTCAGGAGCGTTCCCCTTATACTGCACTGCAAATTTAAATTAGGACTACAGACAGAGATCCAGGAGCTTTTCCCTTGTACTGAATCGCATATTTAAATTGGGACTACAGACAGAGATCCGGGAGCTTTCCCCCTGTACTGCATCGCATATTTAAATTGGGACTACGGACGAGATTCCGGGAGCTTTCCCCCTGTACTGCATTGCATGGCAAATTCTGAGTTGCATACCGAGTTCCAGTTGTTTTATCATTGAGGAGATTTGGATAGAAAGATATATATATATATATATATATATATATTGAAAAGTATAGCTGAAAAGCAATTATCTCCAGGAAAACTTATGTATGAAGGACTTCTATTTCAAAAGTATATTTGAAAAGTATTTATCTTGCAGAAAAATGATATTTGAAAGAGAAGTATTTGGGAAAGTATATTTTGAACATCACGTATTTTGATGATATTTGAAAGAGCAGTATTTGGAAAAGTATATTTTGAACATCACGTAAAGTATATTTGAACACCACGTATTTTGAAGAGACTATGTTTTAAAGATTTCTCTTTATAAAAATATATAAATATACATTCAGAGAAAGTATGTTTCAAAGAAGAAATTTCTCTATTCCGAAATGATTATATCTTTAAAGCTTTCAAAATAAACTCATGATTTAAAGGTTTTCACTCGAAGGTTTGGCCAGTTTTATTGAGTTTGTTGGCTAAGGCCCGGCGTGAATAAATTGATGCAGTGCTGAGTTGCTAGTATTTTATTGAGTTGTGGTTCCCGACATTTGGCTTGAATTCTTTGCATTCTTTTTGCATATTTCTATTATGCTGTCCGTTGATCGTAATTATTGAATTTTCTTCTGTATTATTCAATTGTACCATTATTTATATCGAAAAATCTTTAGATAGATATTATGTTTCGGTCATTGGTAAATTTATGTCTTTTTACTTATTAGACTAGTGGTATCTTGACTAGTCCTCGTCACCACTTCACCGAGGTTAGTCTTGATACTTACTGGGCATCGCTGTGGTGTGCTCATACTACCCTTCTGCACATTTTTGTGTGCAAATCCAGGTTATTGTTGTTAGTAGCTGCGCAGATCATTGCTGAGGAGACTCAAGGTAACCTGTTGTTGCGTTCGCAGGCTTCGCAGTCACCTTCCTGTTTTATTTCTATTCAGTTGTACTTACTTATTCCTAGACAGTTGTATTTAGATTTGATAGAAGGATTTCGTAGAGCTTATTCCTTGTATTTACCGGGTTTTGGAAAATTGTAAACACTGTCAAGAAGTCTATATCGAGACTGTTATAATTCCTTTATTATTATTGTCGTTCAGTGAAAATCTTAGGTTTACCTAGTCACTAAGACTAGGTGTCATCACAATACCCAACGGAGGAAAATTTGGGTTGTGACACCCAGACCCCACTTTACCCTGGTGTTTGCACTCCCTTGAGTGCATTCTCATATGGCATTTACTGAACACTAGAAAACAGCACCCATACAAGATTTTCTAAGGCATTTGCACTCCGACGTCTACCCGAAACTCACCCGAGCCCCCGGTGCTCAAAACCAAATATACACACAACCTCAAAATATCCTACAGGCTTATTCAAGTTATCAAAACACCGAAATAACATCATAACCATCGAATTAAACCTCAAAATCAATGAAATTCCTTTAAACTTCTAAATTTTCCGTTTATGATCCGAATCACGCCAAACGTATAAAACATATTGAACATGTTTCGGGCTCTGGAACCAAGATACGGGCCCGATACCACATGTTTCACCTCAAATTTTATTTTCAGAAACCTTTATATTTTTCAGAAAATAATTTTCTTTAAAAATTCATTTCTCGAAATTGGGACCTCAAAATTCGATTCCGGGCATACGCCCAAGTCCCATATTTTCCTACGGATCCTCCGGGACTATCAAATCACGGGTCCGGGTTCGTTGACCAACAACATTGACCGAAGTCAACTTTAATAAATTTTCTAATACAAATTATCATTTTTATCAGTTTTTTTACATAAAGGCTTCCCCGCTACATGCCCGGGCTGGACACACAGATCGAGATGAGATAGAAGGAGGTTTTCACGACCTCGAAACATAGAATTAGCTAGAAATATACGGGATGACCTTTTGGATCATCATATCCTCCCCCTCTTAAACAAACGTTCGTCCTCGAATATGCCAGGATTCACCTTGAACTCATCCAATATCTGATTGTACACTTCTAACACGTACCCGCGGGTGATCCCACATCACCCCAATCCACGAAATCCTGATGAAACAATCACCAGGGCAATATAGCCTTCACATCACCACTGATAATCCTCCTACCTCTACTTCTCACCCTCTACCCATTTACAAAAGACCCGATTCTAAATCCATATCCGACATTATCTCAATCAGCTGCATCAACTCATGACTACACCCACAAGGCATGACCACACAACATAGTACATCACACATAGACTCATATAATGCTTTTGATCACAATAGCTTCCCGAAATCAACTCGAAATTGGCAATTAGCCCCAACATCTGAAAGAACTCTATTCCCAAACCCCATAACACTGATAATGATGCAATGAACACGAACACTTCATTATTAAATACCTGAGTCACCATCCACAACTGACACCACCGGGCACACATCCCGCAAACTAAACTAAAGAAAACACATAACGAAATGACTGAATATGAAAATGGAACACATATAAAGGAACTATCAAACAAGCTTATAGGCACAACTCTCTATCAATACCGACTTACCAAAAGCAATATAATAAGGAAGAAGCAAAGCATATGAACAAATCACAAGGATACCATCCTGATAAAATTTCCACTGTGGTACTCATCCCGGTCCAAACATATCGAATCACAAATATCACGAGGACCTCATGCTCAACTCTGAATCACATACCGAAAATATATCACACCAATTGAAATTCCTCCACTAGTTCATCTCAGCTGATAAAATCATCAACGGGTCGGGCCTCCCCCTCTTAGGCACCCTCTACTCACCTGAATACCCTGCTACCACACACCTACCTGAATCCTGGGACAATCTCTCACCTTGTGGCTAACATCTCCACACTGAAAACAATCTCACTGCCGACATGGCTATGGAAAAACACACAATACGAATCCCCTGAGGCCCATGATTACCTGAAATCCCATGCGAAGCTGGTAATGCAAACTGAACTGGTTGACCCAAAAAACATCTACCGTGTCGTACCTTGCCTCCATAATACGGACCAGTAGATTCCTCCGATCTACGAGGCCTCATTGCCTCCCTGAACTCTCTCTCTCTGATCTCGTCTGTCCTCTCACTCCCGGTCCCACATGCGCTCTAACCGGCGAGCGATCCCTACTACCTGCTGAAACGAGGCATCCTACTCTAGCTATCGAGTCCCGCTAAATCGAATATCATGCCTCAATCTCCCAAATGGCTCTACGGACTCATCTCATAACTGAAGCAACCAAGTGAAGTGCATGTCTGGCCCACTCAGTGAATCTAACGGCATGCTCCAACAGTGACACAGCGCCCTGACGCAACTGCTCAAACTCTGCGCGCAGTACATCCCGAAGGAATTGAGGTGCAACCTCCCTCAAAGCATCTCTAAAACTGAATTCATGCTAGTGAAGCTAACTCGGCCAGGTGACCCCAACTCATATGTCGTCACTACTGATCAACCCACTGCTCTGGACCTGAGACGTGACAAAAGCAATCCCGCTCGTCTCACAATACCCGAAGTACAAACAATATAGTGACACTACTCCAGGAAACCCTAGGCACCATCTGCCGCCAATCCAGTGAAAGTTAGAAGGGTGGTACTTCCAGTACCTCTCAATTCCAAGGTATTCTTCCTCCGATGCTGCTACCCTAACCATGGCTGAACTTAAACCGGATGTCGTGCTGTCATGACAACGGGTACCTAACCAATGAGATCTCGCTGATCTGGAGTGGAGACGGTGGGAGTCTGAACTCCTCCCCTGATTTGTGAAGCAAATGGTGCACTAGAATCAACCCTGCCCGAGTCGGTGTACCAATTGTACTCAAAAATGCGCTCAGGTCTCCTGAAGTCCATGGTAGCAACAGGCACCCCCAGTACCTACCCCCCGACTAGAACTACTGGCGACTCCTCAATGACTGCTCTGGTAGGCATCTTAACTGCGGCACGTGCTCCTCATTGGCCCCTATCTCTTACCCTTGCGACACTTGCTTCCGGGTAATATCATTAGGAACCGACGTTCGTGTCCTCACCATCGGTGAGAGAATGGAAGGATAATTTCAAACATCAAGATCAATAACATCGCATGATAGGAATGAAGGAAGTGAAATTTTCCTAATAGTTCCGTAGCCTCTAGAAGATAAGTACAGACGTCTCCGTACCGATCCGCAAGACTCTACTAAACTCTCTTATGACTCGTAGCACCTTGAACCTAGAGCTCTGATACCAACTTGTCACGACCCAAATTTTCCTCCGTTGGGTATCGTGATGGAACCTAGTCTTAGGGACTAGGTAAGCCTAACAGTTACTGAGTAACCACAAAAATAAAAGGAAAACTAACAGTCTTGAATTAGAATCTCAACAGAATGTACAAACTTCCCCAAAACCGGTAGTACAAGTCATAAGCTCTACGAATCTTCTACAACTTCTAAGTACAATTATTTGGAAAAAGATACAACACTGTATGAATAATAAATACAAGGTAGGTGACTCCGACGCCTGCGAACACAGCAGCAGGTTACCTTGAGTCTCCTCGGCAATCATCCACACAGCTACTACAATATATACCTGGATCTGCACACAAAAATATGCAGAAGTGTAGTATGAGCACACACAGTGGTGCCCAGTAAGTATCAAGAGTAACCTCGGTGGAGTAGTGACGAGGACTAGTCAAGACACCCCTGGTCCACAAAATAAATAACATGAATATAGAAATGACCGAACATTACATCTATCTAAAGGGGAAGCAAATTACAGAAATCAATCACGAAACAACACCAAAAACACACAGAGAGATGGACAACAAGACAAGCTGAATCGAAAGGAAACACAATACAATGGAGAACACCAATAACTCAACTCCACGTCAATTTGTTCACATCGGGCCTTAGCCATTAAAATCTATAACTGGTAGAAATCTTTAAACAACAGTTAATATGAAAAACTTTTGTAAATAAAATCATTTTAGTATGGAAGAGTTTCCTTTGAAAACTTACTTCCGCCAAAAGTAGATATAAGTACATTTAATAGAGAGAATCAAGTAAAACATAGTTTCTTTCAAAATATGAAGCTTCCCAAAGATGCTTTCCCACCAAATGACTTCCAAATATCATTTTAGGCAAGACTAGTGATTTTCAAATATACCCTCGGTGTAAAAGTCATTCAAACATAATCATTTCAAAATCATTGCTTTTTCAATAATACTTTTCAATAAAAATCCCTTGATTAAAATCTCCTCAAGATTTATCCACCGTAACTCAGTCTATAACTCAGAAATTGCCATGCAGTACATGAGGAATATCAAATCTTTCCAGTAAATGCAGTAAGAGATCGGTAGGAATATCCAAATTTAGAACAACGGAAAAATGCAAAGACAAATGCACGGCATCACCCTTCGTTCTTTACTCTCATCCTCATCAAAACAAGTGCAGTAAATAGCAAACAAGAACAATGGAAATGATGCAAAAACACTGGGCACGAAATGTCCTCTCGTGCATAACCTCACAAAAACTTGCCACGGAATGTCCCCTCGTGCAATAAATAAATAAATACTCGGCACGAAATGTCCCCTCGTGCATAACCTCACAAACACTCGGCATGAAATGTCCCTTCGTGCAATAAATAAATAAACACTCGGCACAGAATGTCCCCTCGCGCAATAAATAAATAAACACTCAGCACGGAATGTCCCCTCGTGCAGTAAATAAATAAACATCAATTTAACAAGAGAAATCAACAATAAGAACCATAAAACACAACATCCGGAAATCAACAATAAGAACCATAAATCACAACATCCCGGGGGAGTCAACAACGCAAACAGTATCATTAACAGTATAAACAACAATAGAAATCATACCATCCCTTCAAGGAAGCCAACAATGAAAACAAAATCATCCCGGCCAGGGAAACAACTATAACCAATTTCACCTAAACAATTAATTTTACGAAATAAAACTCAGCTCAAACCAGGACCTAATAATAGGCAACATCAAGAAAACACCAACAACATAAATGTATATCAACTTGATCCAAGTAGCACATACGGGAAGAATTATATAAAGCACAATGTAAGACTCATGGGCATGCTTGACACCAACGAACGGATGTTCTAACTACGACTAAACAACTACAAAGCTAGATAACACTAGTATAGTCAATTTGGCAGTTTTAGGAAGCAAGTATAGCATGAAGATAAGAGCGGTAAGATAATCAATTAAGTCATTTAAGGTCAAATATCCAACCAAGGAATCCAAAAGGAAGTAATTCTAATTTAAGAAGGAAAGGATGAAATTAACAACTAAGGATTCAAACGTAACGATTACAACTCATACACATGTAACATGGGAACCTACGAATCCTAAAAGGCCAATCTATTAGCAAATAAGTTCGAGTACGAACTCGTCACCTCGTATACACGGACTACAATCAACAAAGAAGACTCAGTCCTAAGGGGTAGTTCTCCCACACAAGGTTAGGCAAGATACTTACATCGACTCCAAGAATCCAAATCAAGCCTCTAGCACCGGTTTTTCCTTTCGAACCCGACTCCAAATCAATCGTATCTAGACATAATGACTCAATAACATCAATAAGTGCTAAACAATTCAATTTAAATGCCTAATTATAGATTTCCCAACATTCTTCCAAAAATTTCAAAAAATCGACCACGGGCTCGCTTGGTCGAAACACGAGTTTCGGACCAAAACCCATTCACCCACGAGCCCGAATATATAATTTATTTTTAAATTTGACCCAAAACAAGGTCAAATTCTCAAATATTCAAAAAGCCCTAACTCTACCTAAAACCCAAATTTTTACCTTTGATTTCATGTTTTTAGTCCTAGAATCTAATAATTGTTGATGAAAATGGAAGAAAATGAAGTTAGAATTACTTACCTATGAAGCTATGGAGGAAGAGGTGCTCCAAATCGCCGAAGAGGGTTGGGGAAGATGATGTTTGAGAAAAATGGGGTAAACCTCGTAATGGTTCTATTTTTGGGTATAAAAAAATGACTGGTCGAAATAAAGTAGTTTGTTCGCAGTTCAAGCTCCGCGTTCGCACAGGGAAATTTCTATCCAGCCCCCAGGCCCATGCTAACACTGTGCGTTCGCACAGTACCCCCCCCCCCCCCCCCCCCCCCCCCCCCCCCCCCCCCCNAAATAGCACCCACACTAGATTTTTTAAGGTATTTGCACTCTGGCGCCTACCCGAAACTCACCCGAACCCTCCGGGCTCAAAACCATATATACACACAATCTCAGAAACTTCCTACAGACTTATTCAAGTAATCAAAACACCAAAATAACATCATAATCTTCGAATTAAACCTCAAAATCAATGAAATTCCTTCAAACTTCTATAACTTCTAAATTGTCCATTTATGATTCGAATCACGCCAATCGAAGTCCGTTTATTTCCAAATTTAACAGATAACATATATAAAATATATTGAACCTGTTCCGGCCTCCAGAACCAAGTTATGGTCCCGATACCACAGGTTTCACCTCAAATTTTATTTTCAAAAGCCTTTATATTTTTCAGAAAACAACGTTCTTTAAAAATTCATTTCTCGGACTTGGGACCTCGGAATTCGATTCCAGGCATACGCCCAAGTCCCATATTTCCCTATGGACCCTCCGGGACCGTCAAATCACGGGTCCGAGTCCGTTTACCAAAAACGTTGACCGAAGTCAACTTTATTAAATTTTCAAATACAAAATTATCATTTTTATCAGTTTTTCACATAAAAGCTTCCCGGCTACACGCCCGGGCTGCGCACGCAGATCGAGGTGACATAGAAGAAGGTTTTCACGACCTCGGAACATAGAATTAGCTAGGTATATATGGGATGACCTTTTGGGTCATCAAAACCCTAAAAAGGTACAACCGAAAGAATATTCAATGGAATATTCCTCCGCCTTATCCTAAACTTATACTACCGTTACTTTCACATGTTCTATACTCGACCTTTGCATTAACCATCTTAAAGATGACTCCTCGTTACTAGGCCAGGATCGGCTTGAGCTTCGATCACGCCCATTACGGCTATTCAATCCAATCCAAATTTTGATCAATACAGTCGTTACCATAATATCTGTTGTTGTATTCAAGAAACTTTAAACTTTACCTATTTTTCCTGTCAATAAGGAAAGAATTCAGTTATCGCTTTAAACAAATTGTGAGGAAATGTTTGCATTTGATGCTTTGAAGAGCCTGTACCACCATGTAATTAATTGTCGCACTCTCCTCTTTTTTGTTTACCAAAGACAAAGAAACGCAGGAAAGTAGGAAATATCTACTTGAATAACACCGATGGGAAATTATCGAAATTTTAACACGTTTATAAATAGCTCAATAAAATTAGTGGCTTAAAGCTCAATCTTTAAAAACTTTTTGAGATTTAAAATTATTGACGCCACGAAAATGGTTTAGTGTCCACTGAGTTTTATGATCCCTATTATCGCACGCATAAAGTCATATGGTGCGTGCTTCGCAAGTTTTTTACTTTCTTCACACAACAAAACAAATACAGTTGAATACTTAATATTTTATTTTGCATACAAATCAAGGGTGCAAAGCGAAGGTGCGGTCCAGCTACAGGAAAGACCAATCGCAAAAACAAATAGTCATTGGTCCATTCCCATAAAATTTAGTGCCATCTCATTATCTGTTGCTTATTTGCGACTCTTTCTTTTTCTCTTTTCTTTCTGGACAGTAGGTGGAAAAACAAAAGAGCAAACATTCTCTCCAGGTGAGAAGGAATGTCGTGGTTAATTACCTTTTTAATATTTTATAGATAGGGGGAGGATTACCAGACGGAAATCCAATATTACTAAAATTTCCTATATCGTAAAATTTATATGCACTATGTTGGGTCATAATCCGGAATTTCCATCTTTGGGACCGTGATCACTTGCTAGGCAAGTCAATATTAGAGGATTCTTTCAATTAATTTTAATAAATTTCAATAACATAATCAACTAAGGTAAATAGAAGCTAAAACCGAGAAGCGGAATAACCGTTCAAAATGCAACAATTTACATGTGGATCGTATTTTGAAGGTCGGAAGGGCATACCGACCAAAGTTGGTCGGAATACCGACCAACATTGGTCGGTATGCTCTACACGACCATCTTACAATGTAATTGGCTTACTGACCAAAATTAATTGGAATATTATTTTATTAATTTAACTTTACCGACAAAAATTGGTCGGTGTATTAAATTTATTAATTTTTTTACCGACCAACTTTGGTCGCTATTGAGAAATATATTTTTTGTATAAATTATTAAAATTTAAAAAAACCGACCAACTTTGGTCTGTACTGAAAAATATATTTTATTTTAAATAATTAAAATGTAAAAATACCGACCAAATTAGTCGGTAAACTAGACTGCGCAGGCAGAAAATTGACCAAACATGGTCGGTAATGTTGAATTCTAGGAATTCATTGTACATTAACCGACCAACATTGGTCAGTAATGTGCAATTTAATTTTTTTTAGTAACCGACCAAAGTTGGTCGGTTTTCTGATTTTAATTTTGGCATATATTCATGTTTGGCTCCTACACCCTGCCAAATAGAAACAACATACCAATACCCCCAATTCAAATCTAATAACCACCAATTTACCACAAATCCAACCAAAAATCCAACAACAACAACAATAACAACCAAACATCCGCTACTAGAAAATCAGCCTATGGCAACGGCCATAAAACCGTTGCAACAAATAGGTAAATCGTTGCCATAGAGTTATTGGAACGGTTTATCGACCGTTACATTCGCTCGTGTGCCAATTGATCTAGAGTAACGGTTCATGCAACAGTTATCCAAACAGGTTTTATAGGGCGATCTATCGCAACAGTTTTTCCTCTGCCTGAAGCAACGAGTATTCTTTCCGGTCGCAATGGTTTAAAACCGTTATCATAGAGTTTACAACGGCTGGAAATTTTCACCATATCATTTACTACAATGGTTGGAAACTGTTACCATATAATTTATTGCAACGATTATGTAAGCTATTGCAACGTTTATTTACAGATATTCTAATGGTTTCATTACGCTACTGTAACTGTTTTATTTCTATTGCATCGGTTTTAACTACCTATTGCATCAGTTTGTCGCACATTTTGGAACGATTTGCAAGACCTATTGGAACGGTTTCAAGATTATTGCAACGATTCTATTAGACTATTATTCCCCGGTTGTAAATGGATATTTATATATATAAAAATTTGTAATGACCTGAAATTTATATAAATAAAAAGATAAAACACTTCATAATCTATATTGTCCAATAAGCTAATATATCCATAAAACCAAATGTTTTAACCCAATCACATAAGTTTTACATTTCAACACTTCAAGAGTTATAGTAAGTTTCAAATGTTGATAACAAAAGATTCCTAGAACACCGACAACAATTCAAAGTTCTTAAGTAAGGTCTAGATCTTCACTATCTCCATCTTCTCTTTCTTCAATTTCTCCACCTACAAACGTCTTCAATTACTCCACCTACAAAAGAAGATAAATAAAGTGATTACCCTTCAAGGGTTGGTTTATCATTATAAGAATGGCTATGGTCCATAAACAATGCATAAAGCACAAAATTTTCAAATGTATTATAGTCAGTTGCATGTAACAAATCCAATAGAGAGAAAGAAACAAGTTAACACAAATGATGAAGCCAAAGTTAAGTAACAAATCCAAACATCAAAACCAAACTTGTAAACATATATATTCAGGCAAAGTGAGAAGCAGTGACACATTCTAAATTACTGGAAAACAAAAGGGGTTATCAACTTCGAAAGAAATAAGGAATTGTCCATTAAGGAGAAACTAATTTACTGGAAAACAAAAGAAATTCAAGCTTTAATCAGAAAACTTAAGGATACCAGTGAAGAACACATGAAAGCTACCTAAAAGGAAAAGGAAATCTCTTTTCCAGATAACAAAACTTTAGCATATGCATGTCATAGTGAAGGCTTTTTAGTAGAATAATTGATCCGAAAGCAATATACAACAATAATCTCAATCCCAAGCTAGTTGTGGCATGCCACGTAAATCCTCACTATCCAAAAGCTAAACACGGACGTTAACACACGACTGACCGGGCTATTATTCATGTATGTGTATAATTTCTTTAAAGCTTTTGTAATGACCGGGTCGGTTGTTTTGAGAGTTAGAGCCCCGATCTACTATTAACTGCTTCTCCTGTATCTATTTCTGCAATTGTTTCTTGCCGAGAGGGTTCGTTTTGGGTTTCGGAGTGAATTAAGACACATAATCTCTTAATTGGAAGCTTAAGTTGGAAAAGCCGACCGGATGTCCACTTATGTGTAAACAACCTCGGATTTGAATTTTGATGGTCGCGTTAGCTCCATTAGGTAATTCTGAACTTAGGAGCGCGTCCGGAATGTGATTTGGAGGTCCGTAGTAGAATTAGGCTTGAATTGGCGAAAGTTGGAATTTTGACGATTTTGGCCGGCAGTAAAAATTTTGATATCGGATTCGGATTGTATTTCTAGAAGTTGGAGTAGATTCGTGGTGTTATTTTTGAATTGTGTACACAATTTGAGGTCATTCGGACGAGATTTGATATGTTTCGACGTCGTTTGTAGAATTTAAAATTTTCAAAGTTCATTAGGCTTGAATCCGTGTGAAAGTTGTGTTTTGATGTTATTTTGAGTGAGTCGAAAGCTCGACTAAGTTCGTATGGTATTTTAGGATTGGTTAGTCTGTTTGGTTGAGGTCTACGGGGCCTCGGGTGAGTTTCAGGTGCTTAACGGATGGAAATTGGACTTAGGAGAATTCTGAAATCTTGTTGGTTCTGGTGTTTTCGCACCTGCAGTGGGAAGTCCGCAGGTGCAGCCCCGCAAAAGCGAGCCTAAGGTCATAGGTGCGATTTTTGAGGAGGAGCTCAGTGATCGCAGATGCGAGGTAATATTCCGCATCTGTGGGAGCGCAGGTGCGAAGAGAGACCGCACATGCAGGTGCAACCACCTTTCTGCAGATGCGGGTTTGAGGACTTAAGTGAAGTCTGCACCTGTGTTAATTTTTTCGCAGGTGGGGTACCGCAGATGCAGTTATTCCCTCGCAGAAGCGAAATCGCTGGGCAGAAAAGGGGGAATTTTGAGGGATTGATCTCATTTTCATTTTAGGACTTGGAGAGCTCGGATTTAGGCGAAATTTTGAAGGATTTTCAGAGAAAGTTATTGGGTAATAATTCCTAACCCGTTTTTGGTTATTTTCCATTAATCCATTGTTAATTTCATCATTTAATTAGGGATTTGAGGTAGAGAATTGGGGAAAATTTAAGAAAAAAGCTAGTTCTAGGACGAATTTTGAGGTTTTGACCTGGATTTTGGTATCAGATTTGAACAAATTGGGTGTGGTTAGACTCGTGAGTGAATGAGCGTTCACATTTTTTAGCTGATTTTGAGATGCGGGCCCGGGGAGGCTTTTGAGTGATTTTCTAATTTCTTGCTTCAACATTGATTCCGTTAGCTACATTAATTTCTTGTAGTTATATTTATGTTATGTAATTGATTTTTTCTAGATTTGGGCCATTCAGAGTCGGATATTGGTGGAAAGAGCATTATTTCGGATTGATTTGAGCTTGGTTCGAGGTAAGTGACTTGTCTAACCTTGTGTGGGAGATCTCCTCTTAGGATTGGTACTGTTGTTGATATATGAGCGCGGTGTACATGAGGTGACGAGTACGTACACAGGCTAATTATTGGAAAAACCCGATGTTCACTAAATAATAACATGTCTTTCCTCTTATTTATTAGCATGTGTAGTATGCTATTAGACTTAGAAAGCATACCTACCTGCCTTAACTTTTACCTGAACTACGTGCAGCATGTGTAGTGATTTTTACCTTTTTTTCCTTAACTTGTATTTATGTTAAATTGTAAGGTTTCGTGCTGTAATTATTGAATTCTATTGTTTAGTTGCATATTTATTTTGGGACTACTGAACGGTATTCTGAGGATCCCCTGTAATGCATATTTAGTTTGGGACTTCGGAACGGTATTCCGGGAGATCCCCCTATCTTGCATATTTACTTTGAAAATCCCCCTGCAAATTTACGTTTGGGACTACGAGACGATATTTCGGGAGATCCCCTGTTGTTTTGTTGTATACCGAGCTGTTATTTTCTATGTTTCTTCCTTGTTAAGTTTCAACCTTTATTTACCGCGATATTTCATTTTGCCTTGCCTTATTGTGTATGTGTGTGTGTGTGTGTGTATTCCGGCAGGGCTTTTACCTGACCTCGTCACTACTCGACCGAGGTTAGGTTTGGCACTTACTGGGTACCACTGTGGTGTACTCACGCCCTTTCCGGCACATGTTTTCGTGTGCAGATCCAGGTACATCTTACCAACCACATCGCTAGTGCAGTGGCTGCTGCTTACTGGAGACTTCAAGGTACATCTGCCCGCGCCCGCACATGTTCGGAGTCCCCCTCTACCCCTTATGTTATTTTCCTCCTTTATTTCTTTTAGACACTAATGAATAGAAAATAGTTATACAAATTCTTAGAGCTTGTGACTCGTGACTACCGGGTTTTGAGAATACTGTTGATATTCGAGTGCTGGTTTACTTGTACATGCCGAGCAACATTTTTATCAGTATATAATATCTATTAAATTTTAGTTGTTAATTACTGCTTTATTTCTGTCATTCCGAAATTATTAGTTTTATCTAGTAACTTAGTCGTAGCGACTAGTTGCCGTCACGATATCTTCTCGTCAACCTTTTTCGAACTCCTCACTTGAACCAGCAAATAATTATTCCTTCCTTAAAAACCTCATAGCAACTAATTTAGTAGTACAAGTCAATGAAAGTCAAGAGAATGCCGTAAGTATATGTTAGAATATTCAAAAATCACTCCATGCATATTGGTTAATTCTATAGGATATTCTTCTGAATTGTAATGTATCTTTTACTTGATGATATTCAAATTTTATCCTTTTGTTCTAGGATAAAAGAGTAATGAAATGGTCAACACACATTCTTTCTAAACCAGGTAAACAACAAATCTTTGAACTCCCCATTTTTCATTATCAACCAATGAAGTAATTTACTAAATAATTCTTTTTTTTTTTATGCAGAAAGTCATTTCAAGATTCTCTGGAAAATTGAAGAAAATAATCAAACAAGAAAAGAAGAAAACTCGGAAAAAGAATTCAGGGATTTATAAAAACAAATCCAACATATGCATATTATTTCAAAAGCCAAAGTCAAAACTGATTCTCCAAAAACCAAACATAAATCAAACCTCAAACCCATCAAATGCCACCTTAGGAAATTAAAATGTTTTTTTCTTCTGATGTTCTATTAACAAAATAGCTAGGATGTTGGTTTTCCTGAAGTATAGTCAGTTACTAATAGGAATTGCATACTTGGAAAAAATAAGCCTGTCATAAATACAAAAACAAACTTAGATGCAAACTACGCAACTTAATAGCTCATACTACAGGAAAGACTAACTTATTTATTCTTGTCTTCCAAGTGCGGACAACAGAAAATCACCAATTCTTGAAAGTGTGAATATTTGGAGATTTTCTAATTCTATTTGCTCTCTTTCTAGTAACATTACCTTATTTTTAACAAGAAATTTCAGCATTATACCTTTGTACTATCAAAACTACATGTTCTATGTTTTCTAAACCAGCCAAATTAGCTTCAATGGTTAAATAGAACCATGGTTAAATTAGCTTTTTAGCTAATGAGATCTTGTCCATTGATTAATACGTAGGACACGTGTGAAAAAAGCAACACCCTATTGAACAATATTGGACCAAACATCACTGGAGGGGAGCCCGAGCCGAAAAATTGAGGGGAAAAAAACCGTTCCGATATAATATTTTTATCAAAAATTATTCCCGTAAACAGATTTATTGTGATGGTTCACAAAACCATTATGAAAAAAACCCTACGGCAGCGGTTCTTTTGCAATAAGAACAGTTTAATAGCTTAAGTGTGCTAATATCATTCCAATGCTACTGAAACGGTTGTTACCGTTACAATATCTACTCTATGGCAACGGTTTCTTAACCGTTGCTACGATAACTGTTGTCATAGGCCATTTTCTAGTAGTGATCCAATTAATACTGTAAAACTAACAAATTAAAGTTCAATTGAACATCACAATCCAAAACCAAGAAAATACTAATTACAACAAGTTCAAAATTGTTCAATCTAATTCAAAACTGATTATATTAGTCTAGTCCAAAGTATATCAAAGTATTGGTCAAGGGTGTTTTCTACAACATCATCATCACCGTCTGATGAACTTTCATATACAAGACGACATAGAGAACAGTCGTATGGAGAAGGGGAAGAACGATCACGGGGAGAAAGGGTGGAACGATCACGAGGAGGACGGGAGGTACAATCACGTGGTGATCGCGCCTCTGGCGATGTAACGACCTGACCTGTCGTTTGAGTTCTAATGCGTCGTTTGGCGGTTTAAGGCCATGAGCAGCTTCACTTCAGGTAATATGACTTCTACGCGTGGTCGGAATTGAAATTCGGAAAGTTCAAAGTGTATTTGGAAAGAGAATTCTCATTTCGGTAGCTTTAAGTTGGAAGAATTTGACTAAGGGTCGATTTTGAGCAAATGACCCCGGAATGGAATTTTGATGATTCCAATAGCTTTTTATGGTGAATTCAGACTTAGATGCATGTTCTTATTTGTATTTGGAAGTCCGTAGGATAATTCAACGCATTTTAGCGAAAGTTGGAAAATAGAAGATTTTTGGAAAGTTTGACCGATAGTCGACTTTTTGATATCGGGGTCAAATTCTAATTATGGAAGTTGTAGTAGGCCCATAATGTCAAATGTGACTTGTGTACAAAATTTGAGGTCAATCGGACGTGATTTGATAGGTTTCGGCATCGAATGTAGAAGTTTGAAGTTCTAAAGTTCATTAAGCTTGAATTGGGTTGCGATTCATGATTTCGATGTTGTTTGATGTGATTTGAGGCTTCGAGTGAGTTTCTATCATATTTTGGGACATGTTGGTATAATTGGTTAAGGTCCCCAAGGCCTCGGGTGTATTTCGGAAGGTTAACAGAATGGATTTCGGATAAAGGAAGCTGCTCGAATTTTTTGTTGTAGAAGTTGTTCGCCAGAAATTTCTGATGCGCGGAGCCGACTTTGGGAGTTTATATCTTGCATTCGATAAGAAATCTAAAAATTATCAAAACATAAAAGTTATAGCCCTTTGATTCTAGTATCCAGAAAATTAAACCATTTATCATTTGAAAATTTGTACAGAAAGTTATGATCAATTGAATGAAAGCTGGTAAAGCAGCAGAAGCAGTTCGCCATAAATTTCTGATGCGTGGAGCCGACCTTAAAAGCTTATATCTCGAAATCTATAAGGAATATAAAAAGTATCAAACATGAAATTTTGTAGTCTTTTAATTCTAGTTTCCATAAAGTTAAACCATTTATCATTTGGACATTTGTACAGAAAGTTATGATCGGTTGACCAAGGCTGGTAGCAGTTTATATTTGCCTGAAAATCAGGCAAAGTCGCATTTCATACATGCGAGTTGCCTAGATAGAATGCTTAAAAAGCGGGAGTTAACCATTTTTACTCAGTTTTGAGTTTTGAGTCTCGGATTTGAAAGATTCCAAAGGGATTTTTCATGACTTCGACTTGGGTAAGTGTTGTATATCTGAAAGTGATTATATTTCATAAATCCATGTCTATATTCATAAATTATTTCGGATATAGGTGGAAGAAATTGGGATTTTTGTAAAATCTTCCAAAAATAAAAATTTTATATTTAAAAGCCAATACGATGTAGGAAGTTGATAAATTTTATATGGTTGAAATTGTATCGGAACGGGTGTTCAGATTTCGTGAGTTTTTCCGGGATTCGAGGCGTGGTCCCACTGTTAATTTTTTTAATGAATTTCGAACTTTAATCCGAAAAATTAGTAAATTCATATGGAATTAAATCCTACGATTTGTATTGAGTATATCAAACTGTTTATGACTAGATTAAATCCTACGAGGTAAGTCTCCTTTCTAACCTTGTAAGAGGTAATTGACCCCATATGTGAACTAAATTATTACGTGCTTCTATTTGTGGGAGGAGGGGAAGGGGTCTACGTACACACGAGGTGACGAGAGTCCGTATGTAGCTACTAGCTATGCATGTGTTCGGGTAATTTTAGGCTTACATCATGCCTTGTTGATATTATTATTGATTTATGTTTATTGTTTTCCTTGAGAAGGAGCGAGATTGAGTTTGCTTATTAAATGTTTTAAAAGAAGTTAAAATTGAGGAAAAATTGGGATCTTAAAAGTTTTCATTTGAATTTCATATTTTGAAAAGAATGGGAGAATACTATAATAACTTAAGAAATCTTTGTGTAACCGTGTCGCATGTATGATGCGCGAGCGGGGTAATTCCTTAAATTTATATTTGACCGTGTCGCATGTATGATCCGCGAGCAGGGTAATAGATACATTTAATGTTCTTGACGTTCGACCCTCCACAATGCACAATTTACATTTATGTTGGATAGAGCCAAACGTCCTCAGTGGTATTCGTGTGTGATAATAGAACTGGAAGTTCCTTTTATAATAGGTATAAATTCATTGGTTGTGTGATCATATATTTTAAAGGAAGGAAGTGGTTTAAGCTCTTAAATATGGTGAAGACTTGTTCAATTATTTCTTATTCTGAGTCTTATTGTTGTATATCATGCTTAATTGAAATTTTATATTATCATATTATTGGCCTTAGTAAGTGTCGTAGCCGACCTTTCGTCACTACTTCTTCAAGGTTAGGCGGGATACTTACTGGGCACGCGTTGATTTACGTACTCATATTACATTTGTTACACATTTTTGTGCAGGTGCATTTATGATTAGCGGCATTTTAAAAGTATAGGAGTGAACGCATGCAGAGACTTAGGTGAGCTGCATTTTATGAGACGATCCGCAACCAGCAGAGTCTCCTTAAGAGTTATTGTATTTTCTTTTTTGCCCAAATTTTATATTTCGGACAGTTATTGTATTTTAATTTACTTCCTAGTAAATGCTCATTACTTGTGACAACGGGTTCTGGTATGATTTTGGGATATTCAGTATTGAAATTGGAAAAACATCATTATTTTCTGTAAAGTTCATCTTTACTAGTTAAATTGAAGGAAATTCAAGATTTCAAAAAATTAAAATGAGAATTAAATTAACTGTTTAGTGTTGGCTTACCTGACAGTGGCGTCCGGCGCCATCACAACCTTTAAACAATTTTGGGTCGTGACAGCTCGGTATCAGAGCACTATGTTCACTTTGGTCTCATGAGTCATGAGCGAGTCTAGTAGAATCTTGCAGATCGGTACGGAGACGTCTCTACTTATCTTCGAGAGGCTACAGGGCTGTTAGGAGCACTTCCCTTCTCGATTCCTCATCGTGAAATTTGATTCCTTTGAGGCTTATGTCTTTGTCTCTTTCCTATTCAATCTTATATGTTGTGAAGTGCTTGTTTTAAATCGAGAATGAAGGAATTGTAATGGTACTGCGGATGTGGTGTAGGATGTTTCTCCCAGCGTATTTGCTTTGGGATATTGTCATCGCCTTGTGGAAGGTCGTGCTTAGTATCAGTATTACTTAAGGTTTTGAGATTTGGCATTGATTGTTATGACGATTCATGTATTTCTATCACACACGGTTTGTGTAATGGTAGGATATTTGTCTATGAGTCGAGTAAATGAATGACTTGGAAGGAGGTTTACTCATTGCATGATCCAAAGATTTGGTATTTTATTTTTGGCGGAGTAAAGGCAATAAGACTATAAATGTTTAGGTTTGGGTTGATGGAGTAACGAGACTTGGTATTTTCGAGCATGGTGGAATTGTCATCTGTGATGTGGTGTCGCCGTCCTTGTTTTATGCGTTAAAGTTCATCGGTGTCATGGTCTTCATCAATTAGCCTTCAGGGCAGAGTAGTATGAGATGGTACCGGAGAAGCGGTTGTCAGAGATAGTGGAGTGTAGCAATTTTGGAATTTAAATGGGTATTTCTAATGTTGACGGATCGAGGAAGCTGATCTTCGAAAGGGTTTAAAGTTGGTAGCGATCTAGTGGTTCAAGTGCTACAGATATGGATTTGACTTAAGGCAACAACTGGGCAGCGAAGGATGAGGAAGGACATGTGGGAGGTGTCTTGTGGTGGATAAACTTCTAGAAGGCTAAGTGTGAGAAACAAGAGTCGAGTAGTTGCTTAATGGAGTGAGTTTGACCAATGTGGGAGAGTGGCAGAGTAGCATATGGGTTCTATGGTAGGATGACTACACGCCTTGATAAAAGTTTAGAGTGATTTGGGATTCATGATGGACAGTGACTAGGTCTACGGTCTAATTTGGAATATTGACTACTATACCGAGGATGATTGGATGTGACAGGAGGGAGTTTCTTAATATGAAGAGGGATGAAACATGACTTTGGTGTTGAATGTCTCGTCGTTGATGTCAATGCGGGGAGTGGACGAACTTGTACAACTGATCAATGAGCATAGGCTCGGGATGGTTTATTGGTTTCGCAGTAATTATACTTGGTGCAGCATTGTTGGAAGATTTCGTCATTGAATTTCTATAGGTGGGTTACCTCATGTGAGCAGGTTAACGGTTGTGTGGTGTTGACGAAGCTTCTGCGAAGAATTCTACTAGCTATCCGATAAGAGGTCGAACTTGTGAATGTGGCTAGTGATTCAAAGCGTTCATGAAATGGTTAATAAGGAGATTTGAGGAATTTGGCGAGTCGGTTGTGCGAGGTCATGTCAGTGAGGAAGAAGGAATCTTAGTAGGTTCTAGGGTTATGTAATGGTAGCTTCAAGCTAAGTGGGAGAGCCCAACCTCCTACAATTGGATTGCATGGTTATCTACTTGTGAGGTTTCTGGTTATCGGCATATTGGTGGGTTATTACGACTAAGGAAAGAGAACATCAGTGGTAATTTGAGCAAAGGATTCGAGGAATGTGTTCTATAATGGGCCTTATCGATTCATGTTCAGGCTTTGGGAAGACTCAAGATTTATGCTTCGTGTAGAGGTGAGTTACAAGGAAGGTGATTAGCCAGGTGCTACTTTGAGAGGGTGCTCATGTGCTAGCAGAGCCTTGGAGTTGATTATATTTAGGAACAAGATAGAATGGGTAACTCTCAACAACGGTCCTAGTGGATTCAAAGGTTAAAGTGCGATGCTTGCGAATTTCGAGTTCGTAGTATGGTTAAGTATCGAGTTTTTGCAGTGGATTGTGAAAAGGGGGCTTGGAGTGTTCTATTTTATCTTCGGTCTGTAGTGTAGCATTGGAGGAACGAGATAAAATAACTTCGGATTCATGGAGAAATTATTAGCATGGGTGTACTAGTTGAAGATGCGAATATGCGCACAAAGAGGGTATGAGATGGTTCGTGGGTTTTTAGACAACGTGGTCTCGTGAAATAAGGTCACTCAGGATAAGTGCAGATTTGGGTTCGTTATGTTTTGAATGGAGCTATTATTATTCCTAAGGCAAGACGAGAATAAATTAAAAGAAGTCAGATTGGTTAGTAGTGGTTGAATTGGTATGACGACGACAATGTTCGGTTCCTTCAGCGTGTTAAGATATAAATGCGCTTTATGGTGGTACGTGCGAGACTTGGTGGTCGCCGTAATTGATTTTATTTAGAATCATTAGAGTATTATGGCATGTTATGTGTAGATGGATCTCGTAATAGTTATGGTAGTTTAGACCACTACTTGAGGTTGGTATTTTCTGCGGTTATGGGAATTCAGTCGCGTTTGCAATGGTTCTTCTAAAATGAGTTAAGTGAAAGGTTTCTATATTATGAAGTGTATACCCTATTAGTGGTTCAGGAGTTATGATGAAATTCTTGTACTCTTGTGTATTGGCATGATTAGGTGCAGTGGGTAGCATGGAATTGGAAGTTGAGAGTCAAGGTTGCGGTTCGGTGTTGAAAAGAATGTCACAAGCTCGGATGAGCTGGAAAGGATTCAGATGGTTAGAGTAACCTGGTATTGTCTTTAGAGTCACCTAAGATCGGTGTCATGTGTAAAAGGCCTTATGTGCAGATTTGCGGGTCCTTGATTTGCTTTACATCATTAGTCTGGCCGGTGGTACGGATGTGCAAACTTGTTACCTGGTGCAGAAAGTCATGGGAGCGTATACCACGGGAAGATTGTATAAGTGTGACATGTAGTCACTTGATTGATGTAAAATTGAAACCAAGTACGGAGATTGTGGTACTACCACTACTTTGAGAGTTTAGGCTTGGAAGGCGTTCTATTCATTTGGTTGTGAAATGAGGATGTTTGTTCCTGATTTGACGGTTGTTCATGTGTGTCATGGGAAAAAGAGTGATCGTGGATCCTTGAAAGGTTATTAGCCCAGTGTGGTACGGTCAGAATCAGCTTGAGTTCCGTGGATGGATCTAAATGCGAATGTGGGCTCTATATCATGCCGGATGTGTTCATTCAGCATAGCGTTGTTTACGGAGGAGTCTTCGGGACTTGGATGTTACTTATGTCGTCAGCTCTTTCATGTAATACACTATTATGTCGCGTGGGTTGTAAGGTAGTTTGATTATTCCCAGTCGTATCGAGATCCCTTGTAGTTTATGGTGCTATATGAGCAGGATGGCTCTCGAGATGAAGGTCATTTATTGCACCTTATTTGTGCTTGAGTTTCGTGCTTATGGCGTTATCTGTCTCCCCAGGATTCGCATTATGCACTTCGCGTGCTTGTGGTGGATATTCGGGTATTTCGCAGGTATGAGCATTTTAGCTCGGTAAGTATTTTCTTATACATTATTATGTGTGGATTTGTTGGCACGCTTCCACATGTATGTTATTTGGATTGGGTGGCATGCCGCACATGTAACATGATTGGATCGGGTTGCACGCCGCAACAGTGTGATGTTGAGTACATTTTTCCATATCTTGTCTTGTGTGTTTTGCTTCTCATTTTCGGAGGAAGGTTCATAACATCTTTTCGGTTGTTTAAATTGGTTACGTGGGTTGAGCAATTCTTTCAGAGTTCATTTCCTTATGTATCACATTCGAGTTTATAGCTGGTTGGCACATTATGGCATCATATGAGACTTTTGGCAGTGTGTGAGGTGGCTTATTGCCTGACCAACTTGTACTGGGTAAGACGAGATTATTTAACCTGTGATTCAGTGCGATCAGATTTATATGAGGCACATTAAAGAGTACATATCGATATTCAGTTCAGAATGAGGTAATGGTTTTCATTGGGAGGAGAGACTCCATGAATTATGATTCGGCAGGTAGTTATGAGTTTATACGCATCTCTTCTGTTGTGGCAGTATTGCGGGAGTTGAAACGGGCCTTATATGCTTCATGAGGTGTGTTGTGGAAAGTTTTTGGAAAGTTTGACCGAGAGTTGACTTTTTGATATTGGGTTCAGCTTCCAATTCCAGAAGTTGGAGTAGGTCTGTAATATCGAATGTGACTTGTGTTAAAAATTTGAGGTCAATCAGACGTGATTTGATTGGTTTTGGCATCGGATTAGAAGTTTGAAGTTCTAAAGTTCATTAAGCTTGAATTGAGGTGTGATTCATGATTTCGACGTTGTTTGATGTGATTTTAGGCTTTGAGTGAGTCCGTATCATGTTTTGGGACATGTTGGTATAATTGGTTAAAGTCCCGAGGGCCTCGGGTGGATTTCAGACAAAGGGAGCTGTTGGAATTTTCTGTTGCAGAAGCTGTTCACCAGAAATTTCTGATGCGTGGAGCCGCCTTTGGGAACTTATATATCACAATCTATAAGGAATCTGAAAATTATCAAAACATTAAAGTTGTAGTCCTTTGATTCTAGTTTCCAGAAAGTTAGACCATTCATTATTTGGGAATTTGTACAGAAAGGTATGGTCGGTTGACTCAAGGCTCGTTGCAGTTTATATTTTCCTGAAAATCAGGCAAAATCGCATTTCATACATGCGACTTGCCCAGGCAGAATGCTTAAAAAATGGGAGTTGGTCATTTTTACTCATTTTTGAGTGTTGAGTCTCGGATTTGAGCAATTCCAAAAGTATTTTTCACGATTTCGACTTGGGTAAGTGTTCTATATCCGAAAGTGATTATATTTTATAAATCCATGTCCATATTCATCAATTATTTCAGATTTAGATGGAAGAAATTGGGATTTTTGTAAAGTCTTCCAAAAATGAAAATTTATGATTTAAAGGCCAATCTAATGTCGGAAGTCGATAATTTTTGTATGGTTGAACTCGTATCACAACAAGTGTTCGCATTTCGTGAGTTTTTTCGGGATTCGAGACGTGGTTCCCACTGTCAATTTTTTTGTAATAAATTTCGAATTTTAATCCTGAAAATTAGTAAATTCATATGGAACTAAATCCTACGATTTTTATTGAGTATATCGAAATATTGACTAGATTTGAGGCTTTCTGTGATGACCCAAAAGGGGCATCCCATATATTCTATCTAATTCTGTACTCCGAGGTCGTGAAAACCTCCTCCTATCTCACCTCGATTGCCCGGGCATGTAGCCAGGAAGCCTTTATGTGAAAATTTGATATAAATGAAAATTTTGTATTGAAAATTTGAATAAAGTTGACTTCAGTCAACATTTTTGGTAAACGGACCCGGACTCGTGATTTGACGGTCCCGGAGGGTCCGTGGTAAAATATGGGACTTGGACGTATGCCCGGAATCGGATTCCGAGATCCCAAGCCCCAGAAATGAATTTTTAAAGAAAATTGTTCTCTGAAAAATATAAAGGTTTTTGAAAATTAAATTTGAGGTGAAACCTATGATATCGGGCATGTATTATGATTCCGAAGCCCGATAGAGGTTCGATATGATTTATATGTTTTATCTGTGAAATTTGGTAAGAAACGGACTTAATTTGACGTGATTCGGACCTTAAATGCATAAATTATTGTTTATAGAAGTTTGAAGAATTTTCATGGACTTTTAGTTTAATTCATCGTGTTAGTGTTGTTTTATGTGGTTTGAAACCTCAAGTAAGTCCGTGTTAGGTTATATGACTTGTGTGTGTGTTTGGACAGGGTCCCGGGGGCCTCCGGGTTATTTCGGATGCCCAACGGGTGAGTTTGAGACTTTGTGAACTGCTGAACCATTCTGGTTCTGAAGTCTCGCACCTGCGATGGTATTTCTTCAGGTGCGAAGGGGGTGCCGCATGTGCGACCCCGTGTCATTTAATGAATTTCCGCACCTGCGATTAGGTTTCCACAGGTGCGGCACCACAGGTGCGATCCCAGTGTCACAGGTGCGAAATATCTGGGCTGGTTATATATATAATCCGAGGGTTTGAAATTCATAATTCCAAAATCGATTGTGAGCTCGGAACTTGGCGATTTTTAGTGGAATTTGAAGAGGAGAATGATAGGTAACGTTGTCTAACCTTAGTCCATTTGTATATCTATAATCTCTATCATTTTCCTCAATCCAATTAATGAAATTGGATGAAAAACTATGAAAATGGGATGAAATTTCCCCAAGTAAAAATCTGAGGATTTAGGGAGATTTAGACGTCGGATTTTGTTGATTCTTGTTCGAGTGGGTTCATGAGCGAATGGGTGTTCAGGAAATATTAATTTTACCCGATTCCGAGACGTGGGCCTGGGGAACGTTTTGGGCAAATTTCCTAATTTCGCGTATTAGCTTCGGATTTATTAATTATTTTGTTTCCTTGTGATGATATTTACTCTATGCAATCAAATTGTCTAGATTTGAGCCATCCGGACTAGGGTACTCGTGGAAAGAGCATGGTATTAAGTTGATTAGCGCATTCAAGGTAAGTATCTTGCCTAACCTTGTGTGGGGGAACTACCCCTTAGGATTGAGTCTTCTATGTTGATTGTAGTCCGTGTACGCAAGGTGACGAGTGTGTACTCGAACTTATTTGCAAATAGATTGCCTTTTAGGGAGTTTTGGGTCCTTATGTTCCCCGTATATGAATTGAACTTGTTATATCTGAATTCCTGATTCCTAATCTCATCTCCTCCTGTTCAAGTTGGAAGTACTTGCATAGCATTCATTGTTTCTTATATGCTCTTAATTGACTTAAATAAAGACTTTGTTTTTCCTACCGTTATGTTATGTCTTCCTTCATATGCTACCTATTACTGAGCACTGTTCAAACTGAGTTTATTCTGTGAAGCTAATTGTCTAAGTGAGATTGGTTATAGTTGATTCCCTTGTCGGGATGATTTAGTTTCTTGGTTGCAAACTTGAATGTATAGAATCATTGCTATATTTGTCTTGTTTTCCCCTCGTTATGTTGTTCTCTCTTTGTGCTTGGCATTCCTATCAGTGGCTACTTCTTATGAGCGAGTTGTTACCACTTTTGTGATTTAAGTCTTTGTATTGATTTTCTCATCGCACTTTGTATTCGGCCTTGTTTTCTTTCGCACCGGTTGTGGCAATATATGTTGTTCATGTTGCATTCTGGTTGTTTTCCTCAGTGGTTACATTGCATATTTAAATTGAGACTACGAATAGAGATCTGGGAACTTTCCCCATGTACTGCATTGCATATTTAAATTGGGACTACGGACAGAGATCCGGGAGCTTTCCCCCTGTACTGCATCACATATTTAAATTGGGACTACGGACAGAGATCCGGGAGCTTCCCCCTGTACTGCATCATATATTTAAATTGGGACTACGAACAGAGATCCGGGAGCTTTCATAGTCCAGAGATCCGGGAGATTTCCCCCTGTACTGCATCGCATATTTAAATTGGGACTATGGACAGAGATCGGGGAGCTTTCCCTTGGTACTGCATCACATATTTTGATGATATTTGAAAGAGCAGTACTTGGAAAAATATATATTGAACATCACGTGCTTTGATGATATTTGAAAGAGCAGTACTTGGGAAAATATATTTTGATTATCACGTGTTTTGATGATATTTGAAAGAGCAGTACTTGGGAAAATATATTTTGAACATCACGTATATTGATGATACTTGAAAGAGCAGTATTTGGGAAAGTATATTTGAGCACCCCGTATTTGAAAAAAACTATGTTATAAAGATTTCTCTTTATAAAAATATATAAATATACATTCACAGAAAGTATGTTTCAAAGAAGAAATTTCTCTCTTCCGAAATAATTATATCTTTAAAGTTTTCAAAATGAACTCACGATTTGAAGGTTTTCACTCGAAAGTTTGACCAGTTTTGTTGAGTCATTGGCTAAGGCCTGACATGAGTAAATTGATGTAGTGCTGAGTTGCTTGTGTTTTTGTTGGGTTGTAGTTTCTGCCATTGGGATTGCATCCTTTCCATTATCTTTGTGTATTTTTATTATGTTTTCCGTTGATCGTGATTATTGAATTTTCTTCTGTATTATTCGATCGTATCGTTAATTACATTGAGAAATATTTAGATAGATATTTTGGATCGGTCATTTATACATCTTGCCTTTTTACTTATTAGACCGGTGGTGTCTTGACTAGTCATCATCACTACTTCACCAAGATTAGTCTTGATACTTACTGGGCACCGTTGTGGTGTGCTCATACTACACTTCTGCACATTTTTGTGTGCAGCTTCAGGTTATGGTTGTTGGTAGCTGCGCAATTCGTTGCTAAGGAGACTCAAGGTAACATGTTGCTGCATTCACAGGATTCAGAGTCACCTTCATGTTTTATTTCTATTCAACTCTACGTACTTATTCCTAGGCAGTTGTACTTAGATTTGATAGAAAGATTTTGTAGAGCTTATGACTTGTACTTACCGGGTTTTGGGAAATTGTAACTCTGTCAAGAATTCTATTTCGATTTTTTTTAAAGTCCTTTATTATTGTTGTTGTTCAGTGGAAATGTTAGGTTTACCTAGTCCCTACGACTAGGTGCCATCACGATACCCAACGGAGGAAAATTTGGGTCGTGACAAGTTGGTATCAGAGATCTAGATTCATAGGTGCTACGAGTCATAAGCGCGTTTGGTAGAGTCTTATGGATCGGTATGGAGATGTTTGTACCTATCTTCGAGAGGCTATGGAACTATCAGGACAATTTCACTTCCTTCATTCCTATCGTGCGAGTTCTTTGATCTTGAAGTTTGAAATTATCGTTCCATTCTCTCACCTGCCCGAAGTCGTTACCTTAACCGCAAGGAGGGGGATGCCGAAGGCAGGGCTAGTGACTGGANTTGGTTTAATATGGTATCGATAGCAATAGCAGTTTTGTCCAGTTTGTCGGTCCCCAATTATAAGTTCTCGTTGACCACGACCTATAGGAACCAGGCTATCTACCGCTTTTAACCCTGTTTGCATAGGCTCATGCACAGATTTACGTTCAATAATACCAGGGGATTTCACTTCGACATGTCTTCGCTCGTGATGTCTTAGAGCCCCCCTTCTATCAATAGGTACTCCCAAGCCATCGACCATTGTCAAAGGATTGTTTCGCTGGAATGCTTGCTTGAATATAGCTACTCCCATTAAAAGGAATTTTTCACTCTATACGGTATGACTACAAACCGAATGAAGAAGTCGGAAGCAGTTCATCGCCTGTGGGAGCTTGCTGATAGTGCGGAAGCCATAATCTATCTATTGGATTACCTATTTGTCTATATGTCTGGTGAAGAGAGAATGGAAGAGACTCTCAATAAGGCAAGCACAAAATACCTTGTTTGAGTTCCTGGACGAAGGTGAGACCAACCTTAGTATGATTAGCGAAGTCCTTTCCAACTCCGTCGAATGGTTTCACTCCTCTTTGCCCCTTCTGCCAGTTCTTTGTCAGTCAGTCGACTCCCCTCCCTCAAACGATTGTCGAACTTCACGGTTATTCATCCATATATGGGTAATCGGTCAGAGAATAAAGGATCTCCATGAAAGCAGGAGGTCTTAAACATTAGTCTGTCTTCAAATGCGGGAAGGGTAGACATTCAGTTCGATGAGGGCATGTTCCTACACATTAATTTTAATTGGTTGATTGGGAAAGCTGGTTCCGCACATCCTCGAGGGTAGCATTTATGGCAATCATCACTACTTTCTCCCGAGGGCATGGTATGGCTTTGTTCTTGGTCTTGTTTAATAGATGTCGAGTGCCGCTTTTCCCCGTCCGAGAATCTCCATCTGCTCTAAGTGGGCGCGAGTACGCTATTTGATCGAGATTCAAAATACCCTTCCTCGCCGCCACCTTCCTTCAGAGATAGCCCGATTGGAATCTTGTACACTTTCCTTATCTTTCTTTTATTGATCCAGCCTATACCTATTTCCTCTTGCTTCGCGCGGCCGGGCCTCTACCTCATAGAAAATTCTGTTTAGGAAGCTAGCGCCCGCTCTCACTCCAATATACGTGTAGGGGGAAGAACCAACGAAAGTAAACCTTTATTGTTTCCTTTTCTCCTTGAGGAAAAAGAGAAACCTCCTGATTAAATACTAAATAAAGTACATATACTTTTAAAAAAATTAAATAAATAAATATATACAATAATCACATTATATACGATATTCCGCACTTTATGGGTGTTGACACAAGTAGGCCTAGGCCAAGACAAGACACCTTCCTTCACTCTGCAATAGCCCGACGACTCTTCTCTTCACAAGTAGGCTTGGCTCAACGCTTAGTCGATTTTCAAAGCTGGAAAAGATGCAAGAAGACTGACGAGGCGCTGGAGTTGCCACCAGAGTCATAAATACTCGAAGTAAGCTCCTGGCTTGCCCCTATCTCTAAAGGGGCTTACGAACGAGCGGAGTGCTTACGGTCGTGGAAGCTGCGAGCCTCCTGGATAAATTCATGAGGAAGTGGTATCTCTTTAGGATCTACTCTAGCGTTTAGAAATTGTTTAATCGGTAAAGATATAGTTTTTAAGTAAGTAC
>ML336207.1:0-28732 GCA_005239505.1 Nicotiana paniculata
GTCCTTGTGGGTACGATATCTGGACTTAAAATCCTGTATTACTTGTCGACCACGTACACTTGCTTGTGCATTGGGAATTCAACCAACACTAGTTGTGCTCTAGCTTGCACAGTCGCTCGGTCTTCCTTGGTTGAGTGTATCAGAGATTGGCAGTATGATGACCCTCATTTGTTGGTCCTTAGGAACACAGTGCGACACGATGGTACCAAGAAGGTTACTGTTGGAGAGGACAGAGTCTTGAGGATGCAGGGTCGTGTTTGTGCGCCTAATGTTGAAGGACTTTGAGAGTTGATTCTTGAGGAGGCCCACAGTTCCCGGTATTTTATTCCTCCGGGCACTGGAAAGATGTATCAGGACTTGCGGCAGCATTATTGGTGGAGGGGGATGAAGAAGGATATAGTTTCTTATGTAGCTCGGTGCCTAGAGTGTCAGCAAGTGAAGTATGAGCATCAGAGACCCGGTGGTTTGCCTCAGCAGATAGAGATTCCTGAGTGGAAGTGGAGCATATCACTATGGATTTCGTTGTTGGACTTCCACGGACTCATAGGATGTTCGATGTTGTTTGGGTCATTGTGGATAGGCTGACTTAGTCAGCGCACTTTATTGTTGTGGCAATTACCTATTCCTCGGAGCGGTTGGCAGAGATTTACATCCGCGAGATCGTCCTTCTTCACGGTGTTTCCGTGTCTATCATTTTTATCAAGGTACGCAGTTCACCTCGCACTTCTGGAGGGCAGTACATTGTGAGTTGGGCACACGGGTTGAGTTGAGCACAACATTTCATCCTTAGACGGACGGACAGTCTGAGCGCACTTTTCAGATCTTGGAGGATATGCTTCGCGCATGTGTCACAGATTTCGAAGGATTATGGGATTCATCCTTGCCCCTTGTAGAGTTCGCCTACGACAACAGCTACCAGTCGAGCATTCAGATGGCTCCCTATGAGAAATTACACAATAGGAGTTGCCGGTCTCCATTTGGGTGGTATGAGTCGGGGTAGGCTCGGTTATTGGGTACAAATCTTGTACAGGATGCCTTGGATAAGGTCAAGATTATTCAGGATCGACTTCGCACAGATCAGTCTAGGAAGAAGAGTTATGCCAACCATAGAGTTCGTGATGTTGCATTTATGGTCTGGGAGAGAGTGTTGTTTCGGGTATCACCCGTAAAGGGTGTCATGAGGTTCGGAAAGCAGGGCAAGTGGAGCCCTAGGTATATCATACCTTTGAGATTCTCAAGAGAGTGAGAGAGGTGGCTTACAGGCTTGTGTTTCCTCCTGGGTTATCAATAGTTCATCCAGTGTTCCATGTGTCTATGCTCCAGAAGTATCATGGTGATCCATCCCACATGTTAGATTTCGGCTATGTCCAGTTGGAAAAGGATTTGACTTACGAGGAGGAGCCGATGGTTGTTCTAGTCCGGCAGGTTCGATAGCTGAGGTCTAAAAGTTATCCTTCAGTTCGAGTGCAGTGGAGAGGTCAGCTCATCGAGTCAGATATGTGGAGTAGATATCCACATCTTTTCACCGGCCCAGGTATTTTTCTATGTCCTTTTGAGGACGAACAGTTGTTTTAGAGGTGGAGAATGAGATGACCCGAAGGTCATCTTATATTTTAGAACCTAATTTCATGTTTCGAGGTCCCAAAAACCTCATTTTAGCCTTCCTCTATTTGCGTGCATAGTCTGGGTGTTCTTCCGGAAGGCTTATATGATAAAAACTAATAAAAATAAGAATTTTGCCTTAGAAATTCATTTAGGTTGACCTCGGTCAACATTTTTGGCAAACGGACTCGGATCCATGTTTCGACGGTACTGGTGGGTCCGTATCATAATTTGGGATTTGGACATATGCCTAGAATCGAATTCGGAGGTCCATAGCTCGAGTTATTGATTTTTGTTGAAAATTGAAAGTTTGAAAGGTTTTTGATTTTTAAGAACTGACTGTTGTTTGGATTTATTGATACTTGTTTTGAATCTTGGTTCCGAAGTCCGGTACAGGTTCACTATATTATTTATGACTTGTATGTCTAATTTGGTGAGAAACGGAGTTGATTTGACGTGATTCGAATGAAAATAGAGTTTTAAAGATTTCTTGAAAATTTCATTTGATTTGGAGTCTGAATCGTTGTTCTAGGCGTTATTTTGGTGTTTTGATCATGCGATCAAGTTCGTACGATGTTTTAGAACTTGTGATCATGTTTGGTTTGAATCCCTGAGGGCTCGGTTGAGTTTCGGTAGGCTACGGGATGATTTGAACTTAAAAAATCTGGGTTTTGTGTGCTTCAGCTGATATCTAGTGTGTTCTTCTTCGCGTTCGCAAAGGACCTCTAGCGAACGCGAAGAGTGGACTGAACTGGGGAAAATTTTCTTCTTCGCAAACACGGACTCTGGGTCGTGAACGCAGAGCGATGAGGGACTTACCTTCATGAATGCGACTAGCTCAATGCAAACGCGTAGCATTTGGGACCTGAGGCAGGGGTCAGTCATTTCTTCACCGCGAACACAAGCAAAGGCTAGCGAACGCGAAGGCCGAGGGGGTGTAGCCTTCGCGAACGTGATGAGTGTTTCACGATCGCGTAAACCTAGCGGGTGCAGCTCTTCAAAAATGTGGCAGTGTTCACGCGAACGCGATCAGCACTGTCGCCCAGCTATTAAACAGTCCCATTACGGGATTATGGCCATTCCTTCAAATTTTCAAAAGCTAGAAAGCCTAGAGACGATTTTCCCAAGACCATTTCTTCCCCCAAAAAACATTGGTAACTGATCCTAACTCACTTTTCTTCAATTACCCCTAACATTTCATGAATATTCAACCTAGAATCTAGGATTTTCATGGTGGAAATTTGGGATTTGGGTAGAATTAGGGATTTTTGCATAATTGGAATTTAGACCTCGAATTGAGGTCGAATTTTGAAGCTAATTACATAATCGGGCTCAGGACTGAATGGATAAATGAGTTTTGGTCCGAACCTCGAATTTTGACCAAGCAAACCCGGAGTCGATTTTTGACTTTTTGGGTGAAAATTTGAAAAATCTAAATTTATGCATTGTAATTGATTCCTTTAGCAATATTTGATGTTATTGAGTTAATTGTGGCTAGATACGAGTGGTTTAGAGGTGGATTCTAGAGGAAAATCTGTAATTGAGCATTGAATGACATGTGGAGCAAGGTAAGTATTGTGTCTAACCTTGATTTGAGGAAATTAGGAACCCTCGACCTATTTGCTATATGAAATTCATGTGAGCAGCGTATATATGAGGTGACGAGTACTTATGCGCCGCCAAATTTTTAGTTTTGCCTGTTTCTTTCCCGTTCTTCTCATATTGTCTCTTTCTCTGCCTTAACTGTTACATGTTTTACGTTTATTCTCATGCCTAATCGCTACTTGTTATACATCGTTTCCCTCTGTTAATGGTACTAGTTATTCTGTAGCTTCATTATCTCCTATTATTTGCTTTAGCTGGTTAATCGGTACTTTTATGGTATATTCTGAATTGGACTCGCTGATTAGTATCACTTGTGTGAATTTTCATAGTGTACAAGCTTCCTATTTGTTTCAGTTTGAAGTTTAAGCAGGGTGAAAGGTTTTATGATTTAAATTGTGAAATTTCTGTACTTACTGAGTGATTGATATTGATATAGTGGGATTGGGTTGCGCGCTGCAACAGGTGGAATAAGGGTGATATATTGAGGTGGAATAAAGGTAAGTTGATATTGTACGGTGGGATCGGGTTGCACGCCGAAACAGGTGTAATAAGGGTGGATTGTTTGGTGAAATAATGGTGAAATGTGATTGTAATTATTGTGAGATGGCGGGATCGGGTTGCACGCTGAAACACTTTTATCTATATTCTGTTGTTTATGCTATTACGAGGAAATGAGGGAGGAATGAGATATTGAACGGTAGGATCGAGTTGTGCACCGCAACAACCTATGTGTTTATGCTTTCCCTGACTGTGTTAGTTTTACAGTATTCTTCTTTACACTTAAGGATCGGTAGTATCTAAACACTGTTGAATTACTTCGGAGAACTGTAGTTATTTCTTACCAGTCACTACTTTAATCTATTGTGTCTCCTTTTTCTGCTTTTATTATTTATATGTGTGCATGCTATATATTGTGAGTGACCCCCCATAGCCTCGTCACTCCTTCGTCGAGGTTAGGCTCGAAACTTACCAGTACATGGGGTCAGTTGTACTGATACTGCACTCTGCACTTCCTGTGCAGATTTTGGAGCTGGTCCGAGCTGATCAAAAGGTTGGTTGTAGGATTCATCGGCTAGGAAACCCAAGGTAGACCTATCGGCGTCCGCAGTCAATGGCGTCCCCTTGTATAGCTCATAATTTAATGTTTCTTTATTTCGAAAATAGTTTTATTCCTTTCAGACTTTTACGTGTAGTAAATTCTAGAATGTTCGTGAATTGTCACTCGAGATTCTGGGTAGTAGTAGTAGTCTATATATATATATATATATATATTGAAGTTGCTATATTTGTTGTTAATCACTGAAATGTAGAAGAATTGGCTAATGATTCTCTAACGTTGGCTTGCCTAACAAGTGAAATGTTAGGCTCAATCATGGTCCCGATGGTGGGAATTCCGGGTCGTGACAAGCATTCCTGCCAGTTGGGGTAGTTCATCCGGTTGGTGTGGCACAGGCCGGTGATAGGCCCGCTTGGTTTTCTGAGGCTATGTTAAGGTTGGATAAGTTTACCAAGATCTCCCCTCTTCATTTCAGTGGTGCATCTTCTGAAGACCCACAGGATTTTCTGGATCGTTGCCACGAGGTGTTGCACAACATGGGTATAATTGAGATCAATGGGGTCGCTTTTGCAGCATTTCGATTGACTGGTTCCGCTGGAGATTGTGTAGAGATTATATGTTGACGAGACCAGCTGGTTCATCTGCACTTACCGGTGATCAGTACTCAAAGCTATTTCAAGAGAAGTTCATTCATGTCACCCTAAGAGAGTAGTACCGTAGGCAGTTTGAGCATCTCCATTAGGGTACGACTCGATTTTGTGGACCTAGCTCACCATGCCACTATCTTGCTTCCTACTGAGAGGGAGAAAGGGAGGAGATTTATTGATGGGCTCACTTTCACTCTTAGGATATAGATGGCCAAAGAGAGTGGGAGTGATATTTCTTTCAAGACGACCGTAGATATTGCTAAACGGATTGAGTTGGTTCGTGCTCAGGAGAGGGGGACAACGTCCAATAAGAGGCCTCTTCATTCCGATAGTTTTAGTGGTGCCTCATCTAGAGGCAGGGGTACTTTTGGTAGAGTCCATCCTCCCAGTCCATTTCATTCAGCACTTCAGGCATCTCACAGTGCTTCAGGGAGTCGTGGTCCTTGTGAGCTTCATTCTGGGCAGCCAACCTACAGTGCACCAACAGCTCTTATCAGTGCGCCTCCAATTCAAAGCTATCCCCTTGGTTATCCTTCCTATTCGGGCCAGATTCAGTTTCAGCTTCAGCAGCCGCATTAGCAGGTTCGGTGTTTTGAGTGTGGTGGTTTTTTCATATCAGGAGGTTCTATCCGAGATTATTTGGCAGCATGTCAAACAGATTTCTTGTGCCATGATTCTGGCACTGGTTGCTCCACTTCCCGCTCATCCAGCTAGAGGCAGGGGTCAGGCAACCAGAGGTGGAGGTCATGTCGTTAGAGGTGGAGTCCAGCCAGCTGGAGGCCATCCCAAACATGTAGTTCTAAGTGGTGGTTCCCAGCCTCGATGTTATGCTTTCCCAGCTAGGCCTGAGGCCGAGTCATCTAACGCCATTATCACAGGTATTGTTCTAGTTTTCCATAGAGATGCATCAATTCTATTTGATCTGTATCTACTTATTCTTATGTGTCATCCTATTTTGCTTCATATCTGGTTATGCCTCGTGACACTTTTAAGTGCTCTTGGGTATGTATCCACGCCTGTGAGAGATTCTATTATTGTAGATCGTGTCTATTGCTCGTGTGTCATTATTATTAGGAGTCTTGAGACTAGCGTAGATCTTCTACTTTTTGATATGGTAGATTTTGATGTTATCCTCGGTATGGATTGGTTGTCACCTTATCATTCTTATTGGACTGTCATGCCAAGACAGTGGCATTAGCCATGCCGGGGTTGCCTCAATTAGAGTGGAGCAGGACTCATGTCCACTCTACCAGCATAGTTATCTCTTATGTGAAGGCTCAACGTATGGTGAAGAAGGGATGTCTAGCATATTTGGCCTATGTTCGTGATTTTAGTATGGAGCTTCCTTTCATGGATTCAATACCTGTTGTGCGTGAGTTTCTAGAGGTGTTTCCTGCAGATCTGCCGGGGATGCCACCTGCCAGAGATATTGACTTCTGTATTGATTTGTCTTGGGAACTTAGCCTATTTCTATTCCACCATATTGTATGGCCCCGTCGGAGTTGAAGGAATTGAAGGAGCAGTTGCAAGATTTGCTTGATAAGGGCTTCATTAGACCTAGTGTCTTGCCTTGGGGTGTGACTATGTTGTTCGTGAAGAAGAAAAATGGGTCGATGAGAATGTGTATAGACTATCGGTAGTTGAAAAAGGTCACTATCAAGAACAAGTATCCTTTGCCGACGATTGATGACTTATTTGATCATCTTTAGGGTGCTAAGGTGTTTTCGAAGATTGATGTGAGGTATGTCTACCATCAGTCAAAGATTAGGGAATCTGATGTCCATAAGACGGCTTTTCTAACTCGGTATGGGCATTTTGAGTTCCTAGTAATGTCATTTGGGTTGAAAATACCTCAACAACATTTATGGATTTGAGGAACCGGGTGTTCAAGCCCTATCTAGATTCTTTTGTGATTGTATTCGTTGATGATATCTTGATCTACTCCCGCAGTCGAGAGGAGCATGAGCAGCATCTTCGGATTGTACTTCAGACTCTGAGAGATAGCTAGTTATATGCCAAGTTTTCAAAGTGTGAGTTTTGGTTAGACTCAGCAGCCTTTTGGGGCATGTTGTATCAGCAAAGGGCATAAAGGTGGATCCTAAGAAGATTGAAGCAGTATAGAACTGGCCTAGACCTACTTCAGCTATAGAGATCCGGAGTTTCCTAGGTTTGGCGGGTTGTTACCGCCGGTTCGTTGAGAGGTTTTAATATATAGCAACCCCATTGACTAGATTGATCCAGAGGGTGCCCCATTTAGATGGTCGGATGAATGTGAGTTGAGCTTTTAGAAGCTCAAGACTGCTTTGATTATGGTGCCAGTATTAGTATTTCCCACAGGTTCAGGATCCTACACAGTATATTGTGATGCATCTCGTGTCGATATCGGTGCAGTACTGATGCAGAATGGCAGGTTAATTGCATACGTGTTGCGGGAGTTGAAGGTTCATGAGAAGAAAGACCATATTTATGACTTAGACTTGGCAGTCATTGTTCATGCGCTGAAGATTTGGAGGCACTATCTTTAAGGCGTGTCATGCAAGGTATTCACAGATCATCGGAGTCTACAATATTTGTTCAAGCAAAAGGATCTCAAATTGAGGCAGAGGACACTACAACAAAAAGGGACTTTAGCGGCAATAAAAAAATAGCATTGGCGGCAATACCAATAGCCGTTATATCATTTACCGGCAATTGGTCTTTAGCCGCTGATGCGGGGGTCGGCAAAGCCTTTAGGCGTTTTCTACAAAAGTTGGTAAAAGGTATAACTTATTGCCGCTAAAAGTTATTTGCTTTAACAGCAAATATTTTGCGGCAATTATTATGGTTGCTAAACCCACTTTAATGGCTAATAACGCGCTATTAGCGTCCATTTATATAGCCGCTAAATTCAACATAATTGTCGCTAAAAGTCCATACCTTTAGCGATAGTAGTTTTGTGGCAATTAGAGTGGCAGCAATATCTCTTCAAAAAACGTATTAGTATGCCCTTTTAACGTCCATTTTGATAGCTAGTAAATTCAATTAAATTTCCGCTAAAAGTCATTTTTAACAGCAATATAATGGCTACAATATCCCTATATAAATGTCTTAATTTACCTTTTATCATCCATTTTTATAGCCGATATATCCTGTTAAATTAGCGCTAAAAGTCACAAGATATAACGGTAATAGTTTAGCCACCATTAAATAGCTACTACATTCGATCAAAAAATAACAAAACATATCAGTATTAATTAATAAAATCATAATATATCTCATTAAATCTTAACAAATAAGGAAAATGCTAATATAAAATATTAATATCACAGTAACTTAAAAGATAAACTTATATTGTTTGAACTAAATAGCTAATGTCATTATATAACTAATCCTAATGAATAACAATCTTCAAATAATTTCTGCAACTCTTCATCATATGGAAATCCTCCGCCTGCTAAATTATGGAGCATCAGACTGTATGACCTGAAATTATAAAATAACTATGTCAATAGATGAAATATAATAAACCTCAATTTCAGGCTCGTTGGAGCATGCTTTATAAATCACTCACGATTCATTTTACTCATTTTGGACCTATTACACTCCAAATCTACAATCAAGTGACAATATCATCGAAAAAGAGCTAGAGGGAAAATGAAGAGAATTTTTGTCTAAAATATCAGTTAAACACAACTAAGAAAGTTTACGATGCACTGTAGATGTATACATAAACAAGCAAATCTTCTTCTCCTACTTTAATTAAAGCTATGCATCCATCTCTATTCCATAAACTTAAGCACAATTATGCAGTTACAATTCTTGATACATTCTAATTGAAAAATCTGGATTGCGTTATTCATCTATGGTCAACTACAAGACATCTTGGTGTAGTTAAACTATTAACACAAACTTTTCATTATCATGAGTCATTTGAAAGCTAACTTTAAAACTTATATGTGTAAGGAATAAACATGACAAAGAGGCTTTGTGTTGCATGGTGCTAATACTTTAATCATACTTTAATCAAGCTTAGATAGCAAGGCACCAGCTAGAGAGTTTATTTTGCAGCTCTAACAAGAGTAGAATTTAGGGATTTATTAAACATTAATCTGAAAACTACATAAATTCTTAAAGTTTGGAAGGATTAGAATATTGTGTAGGAGGCTTTGTTTGTAGCTTTGTCTATGAGATACCCTCTTGTCTTCTCTGCCTACTCTCATATTCTATCCAGCTATTTCTGTCACTATGCAACAATGCTTCATCAAATATTCTCAATAAGAAAAAGTAAATCAATTGTCTATATAATCATTACTTTCTCCTTGACTATGACATTCCCTTTCAAACCTTTACTAAGTAAGTTTCATATATTACATTAATGCTACAACCAAAACCAGACGATATGCATTCCCCCATCCTATCAAAGTTCAGAAAGTAAACAACTGAGAATAAAAAATTAGACATACGCATGAAGTCTTAGAGGGAATGTCACCTTTGGTTCCTCACATAAGTATCACAAGACAAGGAAGAGTTTATCGAGCACGAAAAGTCTATGTCTGTACTAGATGTTTGAGCAGTTATATTTGAGGATGAACGCAGTTGTGCATGCTCAAATGGTATTAACTGGTGCTTAATAAAAAGTCTAGATCCCAAGTGCAAAGATATATTTCTCGTTTCATGCTAACTCTTGCATATTTACATGAAATCATATTCCAATGATTAAAAAATTGGAGGAAAATTCAAACAATAGAAAACTCAAATAATAGCACGTCGTAGGATAAACATGAGTAGTACCGTGAGACGGTGAAGTATTTTCAGCAACACTAGGTATCCTTGATGTTTGTGGTACTCGTTCATGGCCACTATTGACGTCAGGGACCTGATACATTATATAACAATACTTTTATAGAATTAAATATTCATTAAGAATGTCCATGACTTATAAAATTGAGTTACTTGTTCAACTGAGGTGCCATTGATAATTTAAGGTGTAGATTCATTAGAAGCATATTTGCGCATGAGTTGTCTCATTTGGAGTAATTCTGATTGCATCTTCTCCTGATTTTGTTTCATCATATTCATTTCTTCATTGTGTTTATCCTTTAACTTGGTTATCTCCTGTCTTAACCTTTGTACAACTTCATTAGATGAATCCTCTGCAACAATATTTTCTAAGGACGGTCTACTACCCCATAGAACAGAAGGAGTTGGACCAAGTCCTAAACCACGAACATACCCACTTTTGTCATTTTCGAACACCTGGAAATACACATCTCTTTCTCAAGCAACACTGCGAGTAGGTAATTCCATAGTTTAAAGATATCATTTAACAATTAAAACTATCAAACAACAAACTATCCAAATTATCATTTTAAAAACTATCAAACAGTTAAACTATTTCTAGTTCCTTCTATGATTTTCACATATTGGTTCATTAATTTTTTAAGAGTATAATTATTGAACTTCTAAATTATAGTTCTTATATGGGTTTCACATACTACACCAGCATTTTTGAGCTTGCCTAAGCATAGGAAAGATTATTGATGGGAAGTCTAAAGAGCATGTATAACCAGAGATCAAAGAGCTTCTACCTACTTGTGATTAGAATGCTGCAAAACCTAGGAGAAACATGAAAGATTGAGTGAGAAATATTAAGTTAATGGGAATACTATTACATTTGTTTCTGCTCGTTTTGAAGATAAGACTTTTCACGAGAAACATGAAAGATTGAGTGAGAAATATTAAGTTAATGGGAATACTATTACATTTGTTTCTGCTCGTTTTGAAGATAAGACTTTTCACAATATTATGCAGCAGAATAGAGTTGCGGCCAACAGAACTCAAGACTTTCGAGAAGTTCTTGAGTTCCCGAGACAAGAAACACATTAAGTTAGACCAGAGTTCTTGCAACCGTTGACAAATGGTTAACATGGAAACAAGCCCCAAGCAGATACGAAACATAACTTGGGAACTTCTAATAGCATCCAAGATATCTTTCCTGTCATCCTAACCAAATAAAAATGCTTATAGTATATTCTATACATTTATATATCAATAGCATTCAATCGCCTATCAAAATAATATTAATATTAATCAACCAAACACTCTTCAATCCTAAAAAGAAGGTTGTGATTGGCTATATAAACTTCTGAAATCATTATGCTCTACTCAGGCGCGAGACTACTACTTTTTATATGTTATATATTTGAAATAAACTGAAGCAATGTTATTATATACAGTACTCACTAGCTACAGCTTTAAAGTGACAAACAATTTGCATGTACTATTCATAAGCTAGCATTAGAATGCTAACATATACAACCACTCAACAATTTCAACTTCAATCCTCCAAAGGCTTACTTGATGCACATATCTGACCAACACTTATAGATACACTCCTATTTAAGCATTTCCAATCTTTCTTATCTCTCGAGCCTATTCTGATTCCTTTCCTTCCTTGCTTCGAAGCGGTTATATAATAACAACAAAGGAAACATATTATAAACTAAATGATGTAATATACCAACAACACTCCACCTCAACATATCAATCAAAAATTATATCTCAGTCTCAAACTAGTTGAGTCAGTTATATGTTAGAAGTCCTACATCGGTTGTGTGGAGGATGATTGGTCTCCTTATATGGTTTAGGCAATTCTCAACTCATGTGCTGCTTTTTTTTATTAAGTTAGGCCAAATGTATATCAACGACACTTAGAAAATTTATGAACAATCACAAGAATAATAGTAGCCGTAGAAAACATACAGGTCAAAATCAAATGACCAAAAATGATACTGGAAATAAGTTGTTGTTATATAAAATCAACAAGGACAACATCAACATCACTAATTTTGAAAAGTTTTATGAACAAATTAGTATATAGGTTCTTTCTCTCATCACTCCTTACTTCTGAAGTGAGTTTGGAATGTAAAGGAAAAATAAATACAAACAATTGGCAACTTTCCTTCTACATGAAAATTAACACAACCAGAAAAATATAAAATTGTTTGTGAGAATGTGCATGTATCTATGTAGCAAGAAATAACAACTTAGAATTTAACCAAAAAAATAAGATGCATCTGAAGGTGCACTATGAAAACAAGAGAAATAATTAGAAATAATGATTACAATAATCGAGCACTAAAAAATCGTTTAATCCAATAATCTTCCCCTCTAATTCAACTCAATTCACCTCAAATCACCAAAATCAAGAACGTGAAAAACAAACAAAAATATCACTTTTATTCATTAGAGTCATAATTAATCGATGCAGAAAGAAATAGAGAGCAGAGGTAAACAACAAAAGGGTATAGATAAAAAAAAAAGGTTCTCAATCATCTCAATTGCACAAATTCTGTAGAAATTTCAAGAAATTCAATTACCAAAACAACAAAAGATGAATATTTGATCAAAGACAAGTCAAAGTCACCTTTCACAATTGGAAAATTAAAGAAAGAAACAAACTAATCAAAATAGTCAGTAAACTTTTGCAATTGAAAAAGAGCAAAGACTGGATCACTAAGCTATTATAGAATTGTGGAAAATATACAAAACCTACGCCTACCAACCTACCAATCTATGAATGCAAAAACAAGCCCAGCAACAACTGTGTAAAAAATCGAGCAGCACCAATAAATCAAACTTGCCGGGTAAGAAGAAAAGTTACCTGGGGAAGAAGATTATCTCTGCCGGAAATTTTATTGTGCTTGCGTGATTTTGTTATATTGTGTTTTGTTTCAAGCCGTCTTATGTTTCTGTTATACGAAAGGAATAGGTTTTCTTAGGTTGGAGGGAATAGTTCATTAATGTCCAAAACAATTGGAGGGAAGGATTTTTTTTCTTTGGGTACGGAGGGAAAGTTAAAAGTAATAAAAAATATATTTTAATTAGTAATTTTTAATGGCAATTTAATTTTATTGTTGGTAAAAGGATATCGCTTACTGGCTAATGGTCATATGCCGCTAATATTTTAGCTTAGAGAATCTATTATCGGTAATTTTCGTATTGCCACTAAATAATTGCCGCCAAAGGCCTTTTCTGTAGTAGTAGGAGGTGGTTGGAGTTGTTGAAAGACTATGATATTACTATTTTGTACCATCGTGGGAAGAACAATATGGTGTCTGATGCCTTGAGTAGAAAGGCTGTGAGTATGGGTAGCCTTGCGTATATTCAAGTTGGTGAGAGGCCGCTTGCTGCAGATGTGCAGGCCTGGACAAATCAGTTCGTGAGGTAAGATGTTTCAGAGCCCAGTCGTGTTCTAGCATGCACAATCGCTGGTCTTCCTTGTATGAGCGCATCAGAGAGTGTCAATATGATGACCCCCATTTTCTTGTCCTTAAGGACACGATGTGGCACTTTTGTGCCAAGCAGATTACTGTTGGAGATTCTGGGGTTTTGAGGATGCAGGGTCGTATTTGTGTGCCCGATGTTGATGGGCTTCTTTAGTTGATTCTTGAGGAGGCCCACAGTTCCTGGTATTTTTTTCATCCGAGTGCCGCCAAGATGTATCAAAACTTGCGGCAGCATTATTGATGGAGGAGGATGAAGAAGGATATAGTTGTATATGTATCTCGGTGTCTAAATTTTTAGCACGTAAAGTAGGAGCATTAGAGCTTCAGAGGCTAGAGACTCCTCAGCGAAAGTGGGAGTGTATCACTATGGATTTTGTTGTTGGACTCCAATAGACCCAAAAGAAGTTCAACACGGTATGGGTAGTTATGGACAAGTTGTCCAAGTCGGCACATTTCATTCTTGTGGCAGTTACCTATTCTTCAAAGTGGTCAGCAGAGATCTACATCCGTGAGATCGTCCTTCTTTAGGGTGTGCCTGTGTCTATATTTTCTGATCAAGGTACGCATTTCACCTCGCACTTCTAGAGGGCCGTACAGCATGAGTTAGGCACACGGGTGGAGTTGAATACAATATTTCATCCCCAGACGTACGGAAGTCCATACGCCCTATTGAGATATTGGAGGATATGATTCGCGCTTGCGTTATGGATTTCAGGGATTCTTGGGATTAGTTCTTGTCTCTTGTGGAGTTTGCCTACGACAATAGCTACCAATCAAGCATTCATATGGCTCCCTATGAGGCATTATATGGGAGGAGGTGTCGTTAGCTAGTTTTATGGTTCAAGCTAGGGAGGCTCGGTTGTTGGGTACAAATTTGGTTCAAGATGCCTTGGATAAGGTCAAGAATATTCAGGAACGACTTCACACCGCTCAGTCTAGGCAGAAGAGTTATGCCGATCACAGAGTTCGTGATGTTGCATTAATGGTTGGATAGAGGGTATTGCTCCGGCTTTTACCCATGAAGGGTGTGATGAGGTTCGGAAAGAAGGACAAGTTGAGCCCTAGGTATATCGGACCCTTTGAGATGCTTGGGAGAGTGGGTGATGTGGCCTACAAGCTCGCATTGCCACCTAGTTTATCAGCAGTCCATACGGTGTTCCATGTGTCCATGCTCCGGAAGTATCACGGTGATCCGCCCTATATGTTAGATTTCAGCCCAGTTCAATTGGACAAGGATTTGACATACGAGGAGGAATCGGTGGCTATTCTATCCTAGCAGGTCCGACAAATGAAGTCTAAGAGTTATCTTTAGTTCGAGCGTAGTGGAGAGGTCAGCCTACCGAGGCATCCACGTGGGAGTCTGACTCGGACATGCGGAGTAGATATCCACTTGTGGGGTTCACAATTGCAAGATCTGCTCTTGGACAAAAGAGGGAAAAACGGTTTTAGCTCATTTATTTCAAACTCTCAACCCTAAACACCCTAGCGGCGATTTTTCAAGAAGTTCTCTTCCTAAATTCATTGGTAAGTGACTTTAATCTAATTCTTTTCAATTACCCATTACTCTTCATAAGTTTTCAAAATCAAATCTAGGATTTTCATGGTAGAAATTAGGGATTTGGGTAGAATTAAGGAGTTTTGTAAAATTGGGATTTAGACCTCAAATTGAGGTCGGATTTAGAAACTAATTTCATAATCGGGCTCGTGGGTGAATGCATAATTGGGTTTTGGTCCAAATCTCGGGTTTTGACCAAGCGGACCAGGGGTTGATTTTGTTGACTTTTTGAGAAAAATGTAAATATCTTAACTGTATGTATTGTAATTGATTTCCCTAGCATTATATGATGTTATTAAGTCCATTTTTGTTAGATTCAATTGGTTTGGAGGCGGATTTTAGAGGAAAAGGACCCGGTTGAGCTTTGATTTGGTTGCGAAGTGAGGTAAGTGTTGGTTCTAACCTTGATTTGAGGGAAATAGGAACCTTTGAGCTGTGTGCTATGTGAATTACATGTGTAGCGGCGTATATGCGAGGTGGTGAGTGTCCATGATTATATGCTACTTTCCTTCATTGTCTTACTTGTACATTTTAATTGTCATATATTTGGCTTGCCTTATTGATTTCTATTAATCATAGCATTCCTTGATTTGGTACAAGGTTCCTTTGCAGCTTTGGTGTCATATTTCTTTAATCATGGAGGTTCTTGTGATTCGGGTATTTAAATTGATTGCACTTATTAATTTTGTTTATGTATCGGGTTGCACGTCGCAACGGGTGAAATAAGGGAGGATTAATATCAATATGGTGGGATTGGATTGCACTCCGCAACGGATCTTATATGTGTGATTTTGATGTGGTGAAATAAGGGATGAATATGATATTGATTATGATTATATTGTGGGATCGGGTTGCACGCTGCAGTGAATTTTACATGTTTTTATTGATATTGATATGGTGAAATAAGGGAGGATTTTGTTTGTACAGTGGGATCGGGTTCTATGCCGCAACGAGTGAAATAAGGGAGGATTGTGTTTATACGGTGGGATTGTATTGCACGCCGCAACAGATTGTGTGTTTTGAATTCATTGTTGTATTGTGTTAGCTTTCGATGCTTTCATACGAGATTCTGAGTACTGGTGTTGCTGGCTTTACTGATTTCAAGGGTTGAGTTTATTTTCCTAAGCTAACTGCCTTACTTTTCTCGCGTTTCTTTCCTGTCATTATTATTGTACTGTGTAGAGGATATTGTAAGTGACCTACCTTGCCTTGTGACTACTTCATCAACGTTAGGGTCAACACTTACAAAGTACATGGGGTCGGTTGTACTCATACTAAATTCTGCACTTTTTGTGGAGATTTTGGAGTTGGTCCTAGCGGCGGTCAGTTGATTGCTTGGGTTGATTTCCGGATTGGAGACTTGAGGTACACCTGCTCGGCGTTCGCAACCCTGAAGTCCCCTTCTACCTTATCCTAGCTAGTTATTTCATTTTAGATAGTTTTACTTTCATTCAGACCATTATCTGTATTATTCTAGTCGCTCTTACACTTGTGACATCAATTATGAGATTGCATCTAGATACTGTGATTATTATTGGTTTTCTCACTTTATTTCAGTTCTATTTTAGTTATTACAGTTTAATTGGTATCATTTCATTTGTTTTGTTAAAAAATGGGTAAAAACTATTTTAATATTAGCTTGCCTAGCAAGTGAAATATAAGGCGTCATCACGGTCCCGAGGGTGGGAACTCTGGGTCGTGACAAGTTGGCATTAGAGCACTAGGTTGCCTAGGTCTCACGAGTCACGAGCAAGCTTAGTAGAGTCAGTAGGATCGGTATGGAGACGTCTGTACTTATCTTCTAGAGGCTATGGAGTTTAAGAAAAGTATCACTTCTTTCTTATTCTATCGTGCGATTTTATTTTATCATTGATGATTGAACCCCTCTATTCTTGTACTCTCGTAGATGGCGAGAACACACACTGCATCTACAACCAGACAGGAGCCGGATCCCCCTTTGGCAGCTACTATCAAGGGCATAGGTCGAGGCCGAGGTCGCGCTAGAGCCGAGGCAGAACTCAACCTAAAGCTCGAGCAGCACACCTGTCAGTGGAGCCTCAGGTAGATTTTGTGGAGGAGGTTCCATCTCAGACTGTACCCGTCAGACCTGCTCAGGTTCCAGAGGGGTTCATATGAAGAAGGATATAGTTGTGTATGTAGCTCGGTGTCTAAATTGTCAGCACGTAAAGTAGGAGCATTAGAGCTTCAGAGGCTAGAGACTCCTGAGTGGAAGTGGGAGCGTATCACTATTGATTTTGTTGTTGGAATCCAATAGACTTGTAACGACCCAGTAGGTCATTTTGAGAGTTCGCGCCCCGATCCCCTAATAACTGCTTTCCCCATGTCTATTTCTGCATTTGGGTCTTGTTGGGCATTGAGTGGTGAAATTCGGAGATTTTTTGGACCGATAGTCCTTATATGTGAGTTTAAGCTTTAGAAATCGGACCGTAGTTGGAACTATGGGAAGACGGGTCCAAAATTGGATTTTTTCAACTCTGTTAGCTCTGTTGGGTGATTTCGGAGTTAGGAGCGTGTCCGGAATGTGCTTTCGAGGTCTATAGTAGATTTAGGCTTGAATTGGCGAAAGTTAGAATTTCGGCGATTTCGGCCGATTGGTGTAATTTTGATATCGGGGTCATAATGGAATTCCGAGAGTGGATGTAGGTCCGTTATATCATTTGTGACCTGTGTGTAAAATTTGAGGTCATTCGGACTAGTTTTGAGGTGTTTCGACATCAGTTGTAGAGTTTGGAAATTTCATAAGTTCTTAAGCTTGAATCCATGTATAATTGGTGATTTTGGTGTTATGTGATGTGTTTTGGAGGCTCGACTAAGTTTGGGTAAGGTATTAGGACTGGTTGGTAAGTTTGGTTGAGCTCCCGCGCTCCTCGGGGTTGTTTCAGATGCTCAACGGGTGATTTTGGAACTTGGAAAACAGCTGAACCATTGTTGGTTCTCGTGTCTCGCACCTGCGATGGATTTTCCGCAGGTGCGGACACACAGGTGCGGAAGAGGGGCTCGCAGGTGCGTACTTGGTCAAGTCAACCTAGTTCTCGCAGGTGCGGTTGGGTTTCCGAGGTGCGGAGCCGCAGATGCGGCCCAGCGACCGCAGGTGCGGCCCTAGGCCTTTTAGTGGGTTTTTGCACCTGCAATGGATTTTTTGCAGGTGCGGTCCAAGGGGAGCAGGTGCAGAAATCGCTGGGCAATTTATATCAAATTCGAGGGCTTGAATTTCATAACTTCTAAAAACAATTTGGAGCTCGGGTGTAGGCGATTGGAGTGGTTTTGAGGAAAATCTTCACAGGTAACAATTCCTAACCCTATTTCCTTTGTATATCATTAATCTATAGAAATTTCTTCCATGCAATCAAGGGATTTAGGTGAAAAATCATACAAATAGGAAGAAGTTTCCCCAATTAGGAAATCCGAGAATTTAATAGGATTTTGTTGTCGATTTTCGATGATTCTTGTTCGAGTGAGTTCGTGAGTGAATGAGTGTTCTAAATTTGTAACTTTCACTTGATTCCGAGACATGGGCCCGGAGGACTTTTTGGGCTATTTTTCTAATTTCACGTATTACCCTCGAACTTATTAGCTATTTTTGATTCCTTAAAGTGATATTTACATTATGCAATCGAGTTGAATATATTTGGGCCATTCGGAGTCGGGTACTCGTGGCAAGAGTGTGGTTTTGAGTTGAGTAGCGCAGTCGAGGTAAATGGTTTGCCTAACTCTGTGTTGGGGACTTCCCCTTAGGCTATTTTAACACCGTTTTACGTTGTTTGGTCGCCGTGTACATGAGGTGACGAGTACGTACACGGTCCATTGTTGCTAAGACTCCATTTTTCCCTCCATGACTTAAATCATTTCTGTCACGACCCCAAAACCTAACCCAGTCGTGATGGCGCCTATCGTGGAACTAGGCTAGCCAATAATCCCATGTTTACAGTTTCTTTCAAAATCCCAATCCAATTTCAAGCAGTTCATAAAATATACAGAGTTTACTAAATAAAGTAAGCCAATAAACAGTGCCACCAACCCCAAAACCCGGAGCCAACCCGTCATGAGCATCTAAGGAAAATAAGCCAAATATATACTATTATAATACAAAACCTTCGAATAAAATCTAGATACAACAAGAAGAGAAAACAGAGATGTTGCGGACGCTGAACAGCTACCTCTATATCCCGCACTATGGCTCCGCACGGAAAAGATGGCTAATGCTCGGTATCTGCACTTGAATCTGCACACAGGGGTGCAGGGAGTAATGTGAGTATGCCAACTCAGTAGTAATGAAAATAAATCAAGTCTAAGCGGCAAGGAAACACATAAAAATCAATGTCATCAATTCACAATATGCACAACCTTACTTTCCAACAGTATAAACATAGATATATGAAATCATCATGCCTTACAACAAACCTCAGAAAAATCCTTTGAAAAATATTTATTTTCAACAGCTCCAAACCGAAAGATTTAGTTTGATAATGAAATGAATCATATAGAGGCCCCTCGGGCAAAACATATTTCATAAGTTCAAAGTGAAAGTAGTAAAATCATAAGTAGCCCCTTGGGAAAAACATGTATCATAATCAGCCCCTCGGGCATGCCTCACAGTCACTCATAATCAGTCACTCAGCACCTCACAGTCACTCATGCCTCCCAATCACTCGTCACTCGGCACTCGGTGCGCTCACTGGGGGTGTGTGCAGACTCCGGAGGGGCTCCTTCAGCCCAAGCGATAATATCAAGCCACCTCGTGACGTATCATATCCTCACAATCAGGCCCTCTCACTCAACAGAACCACTCAAAAAGCCCCTCGGGCGAATCAGTAAAACAGGGTACTCGACCCAAAACATCATTTTTTAATCTCAAGTAGTGTAAATCAAGCTGAGTTTCGAAAACAGTAAGCACTATGTGACCGAGTGAAATCATCAATAAATAGTGAGAAAAATAGCAGTAAAAATCCCCCAAGGGGTCTAAATAGATCGGCACTAGGCCCCAAACACGGCTTATAGCCCAAATATTTCAACAATCTTTAGAACATAATTTATCATAAGGTTTTGAGTAAAACATGCAACTCATTAGTTGCCGCAAAGAGGACCTAGTCCAATCCAAAAATTAGTGTGCGCCACATACTCATCATCCGACATGTGCGCCATTCTAAAAGTAGTGAGAAATATGTAGTCCGGGGTTTCATACCCTCAGGACAAGATTTATAACCATTACTTACCTCTACCGGGCCACAACACTAGTCCGCTATGCTCTTGCCCCTCAAGTTGGCTCCCGATTGCTCCGAATCTATCCAAAACTAGTTTAACATCATCAATATATACCAAAGGAACACAACCCAATCGAAGACTATCAAATTATACAAGAATCTTGAAATTCGACCAAACCCGAACCCCGGGCCCACGTCTCGGAATTCGATAAAATTTGCATCACTAGAATCCTCATTCCCTTACGAGTCTACCCATACCAAATTTAGTGTAATCCGACCTCAATTGTCCACTCAAAACACCAAAAGAAGTTTCCAAATTTTCCTCCCATTTTTCCCAACTTTTCTACTTTAATTCCTCAAATTGCATGGTGAAAATCAAGACAAAATCATGAAATTGAACCAAAAATGAGTGAAGAACACTTACCACAAGAACCCCACTGAAAAGCTCGTCCAAAATGTCCTTCCCGAGCTCTCTAATGGAAAAGCAAGTTATGGCCAAGAACCCCCGAAATAGAACTTAAAAACTGTCTGCCCAAGCCTCTTTCTTCACTGCGATCGCGGAAGCTCCCACGCGACCGCGAAGAATAAATCTGCTGCCCCATCAAATTACACTACTCGATCGCAGACATCTACACATGATCGCGATTCAGCAGGACATTAACCCACGCGATCGCAAACCACTCTACGCGATCGTGAAGAACAACGGCCCAGCCCACTCACGCGCCCTTTAACTCTATGCGAACGCGAACAACACCACGCGATCGCACTGCACAACAACCTCACACTCACGCGATCGCGACCTCCACCACGCGATCTCATATAACAAAAATTCTTCCATCCCCAGCTAGGTCTACGCGATCGCAAACAACCTTCCGTGATCGCATAGAAGGAAACCAGAAACTCACACCAGCAAAAATCTTCCCAGTTTTCAAGCCAATAGTTGGTCTGTTAACCACCCGAAACACACCCGAGGCCCTCGGGACCTCAACCAAACATAACAACATATCCCATCACATCATTAAAACTTAGTCGAGTCTTCAAAACACCAAAAACAACGTAAAAACACCAAAATCACATCAAATTCAAGCCTATGAACTTTGGAACTTCCAAATTTTGCCAACTACGCTGAAACCAACCAAAACACCTCCGATTGACCTGAATATTTGCAAACATACCCAAAATTACATTACATACCTGTTCCAACTTCCGGAATCCCATTCCGACCCCGATACCCTATTTTCCACTGTCGACCGGAAATCGCCAAAAACTAACTTTCGCCAATTCAAACCTAATTCTACACCGGACATCAAAACTTCATTCCGAACACACTCCTAAGTCCCAAATCACTTGAAGAAGCTATCTGAGCCATAAAATCTGCATTCCGAGGTCATTCACCAATAAGTCAACTCTCAGTTGACTTTCTCAACTTTTAGGCTACTTTAGGAGACTAAATGCCTCAATTCTCACCCTGACCACTCTGGACCCAGACCAACTGACCCAACACAACAAAAATAGGCTACCAATATATGACAAATGCAGAAATGGGGGAAACAGGTTAAATCTCACGGAACGACCGGCCGGGTCGTTACAATTTCATTCCTATTTCACTATCTCATGTATTGACTATGTAGTTCAGATTAGGATATATCATGCCTACCTGTCTTACTTGAAATTTCCCTAGTTATTAATATGTGTACCATATTTAGATGGTTTTATCCATATTGTTTTTCCTGTGATCTTTTTGAACTGTTTTAAATAAACATTGTATTCGGTATTTGTACTGCAATGCATATTTAAATTGGGACTACGGACGAGATTTCGGGAGTTTTCCCCTGTACTGCATTGCATATTTAAATTAGGACTACGGACGAGATTCCAGGAGTTTTCCCCCTGTCACGACCCGATTTTGAAGTCGTGATGGCGCCTGTCGTAGAACCAGGCAAGCCGCCCATTTTATCTAAGCTAAATTCAATTTCAAGTAAAAATACATTTTTAAACGAAATTTCTGATAATACTAATAATCTGAATTTTTGAAACAATATCTGAAACAAAATTTAAAATCTCCAACCCCGGATCCGGTGTCACTCAGTCATGAGCTGCTATATCATAAAATAAAGAAATGAAGAAATTGCCAACATAGTATCAAAATAAGAGTAATAGGTAGAATAAGAAAGAGAAGACGAGGTCACGATCGCCAGCTACTACCTCGAAAACTCCAATGAAACTCTGACAGCTGCTCAGTATCCATTACCGGGTCCCGGTGTACCTGGATCTGCACACGAGGTGCAGGGGGTAACGTGAGTACACCAACTCAGAAGTAACGAACCCAAACTATGGGCTGGGAGGGAGTGACAAGCTAAACCTCAATAATTAAATCATCAGCGTACAAAATTTAGGTGGGTTCACAGTTTATCAGAAAATAACAACAGAATATGCTAGATATACCTTAATATGCTCTGCATGCCAACATGTCACAGTGTGAAAACGCACATAGTGCTCACAACTCTCCCACATAAGTTCACCCAGTACTATATATGGCTCACAGGCCCAGGGAAGTTCCATCCCGGAATATGCATAAACACCAGTGACCGTGGTCACTCCGTACTGAGGAAAATGCCAGTTCAACCCCACAGAGAAGATCCATCTCCGGAATACAACACTCGGACAAAATCCATGCCCAGAGAAGATACATCCCTCACATAACATCAGCTTCGGACAAGATCCATGTCCAGGGAAGATCCATCCCTCATATAACATCAGCTTCGAACAAGATCCATGTCCAGGGAAAATCCATCCCTCACCATCAATGCGCTCACTTGGGGTGTAAAGACTCAGGAGGGGCCCTAGTGGCCTAAGCGCTATATCAAGCCAACGAAGGCATGACTTAAGTATCATTGCGGTGTGCAATATGATCTCATAATTGTCTCGATAATAGGCTCTCGTCCTCACTCAGTCATTACTCTCCAGCCTCACTCACATGGATCATAGATGCCTCCATCAGCCCGAAACAATGATAAGTGTGCATATAATTAACAATACTGAGACTGAGGTATGAAGTGATATGCTATAACAGGACTGAGTATATGGAATCAAATAAATCACAAATGAGACAGTAATATACGAGCACTCAGGTCTCAGCATTTTCGGCGTGAAGCCTAGCATTTATACTTAACATGATTTCTAACATGTTCACAATTACCACATTAATAGAAGCACAAATATAATCAGGGAATAATCACTAAGCGGTGCCATGGGATGAACCAGGTCACAAGTCTCACAGTGCATGCCTGCACGCCTGTCACTTGGCATGTGCGTCACCAATTCTAATCACATAACAAGTAGTTCTGGGTTTCAAACCCTCATAACCAAGTTTGGAAACGTTACTTACCTCAAAACCGGCTAAAAGCCTAGCCCTCAATGCCTTTGCCTCTAGCCTAGGCCTCTGAGTGCTCCAAATCTACCAAAAATCATATTCATATCATTATAATATGCCAAGGAATGAAACCCATTTGAAAATTACCAAATTAACCCAAAAATCCCGAAATTGGCCAAAACCGGCCCTCGGGCCCACATCTCAGAACTCGATGAAATTTATACCACAAGAATCCTCATCCTCTCACGAGTCTATACATACCAAGAACACTGAAATCGGAGTGCAAATGACCCCTCAAATTCCCATTTTAAGGTCTCTAACTCACAAGCCCTAATTACCCATTTTTAGCATTGTTTTCCCCCAATTTTCAGCACTAATCAAACCTTTAATCACATATAAACGATTTTAAGTCCAAAATCCTTACCTCAATGAAGAACTATCAATTTCCCTCTTCAAAAGCTTCAAACCCGAATAAGAATGGTGAAAGAATGACCAAAATTCGCTAAGGGCCCTTTTTATATGTTCTGCCCAGCGATGACCGCACTTGTGGTACTTTTCTCTCACCTGCGGACCCGCACATGCGGTCCCAGGTGCGCACCTGCGAAAATGACTTAAGTCTGAACTTCCGCACCTGCGGCCCTCTTCTCGCACCTGCGGGCTTGCAGGCGCGACCAGGCGTCCGCACCTGCGCTCCTTGGCCAAGTCTCCTTCCTCTGCACCTGCGCATGAACCATTACACATGCTGCCATTGCACCTACGGCTCCCCATCCGCAAGTACGGAAACATCAGAAGAATTCACACCAGCAACCTTTTCACTCTTCAAAACTCCCCGATGGCCATCCGAACTCACCCCGAGCCCCTCGGGACCCCAACCAAAAATACCAACAAGTCATAAATGGTCACCCGGACTTAGTTTCACCCTCGGAACACCCAAAACAACATCAAAACACTAAATTCACCTTGGATTCAAGCCTAAGAACTTTGAAATTTCTAAATTCCACCAAAGATGCCGAAACCATCCAAAACACACCCGATTGACCTGAAAATTTGCACACATATCCAAAATGACATTACGGACCTGCTCCAACTTTCGGAATTCCATTCCGACTCCGATAGCCTATTTTCCCCTACCGATCGGAAATCGCCAAAAACTAACTTTTGCCAAATCAAGCCTACTTCTACACTGGACATCAAAACTTCATTCCGAACACACTCCTAAGTCCCAAATCAACTAACGAAGCTATCCGAGCTATAAAATCCGCATTCCAAGGTCATTTACCTATTGTCGCACCTCCTTTTACCCGATAGAGTGGGGGGATAAGGGAGTTTTTCCAATTTAAGTGACATAATCGAATTGGGATTATTTATTTAGTTTAGAATCTCCACTTGGGATAATTGTTATGGTGTCCCAAGTCACCAATTTATTTTAAATCCCGAATTGAGGAAATTTGACTCCGTTAGAAGTCTGTGAACCAGAAGACCGGGTAAGGAATTTTGTTAACCCGGGAGAAGGTGTTAGGCACTCCCGAATTCCGTTGTTCTAGCACGGTCTCTTAATGATTCATACTTGGATTATTTGATCTAATTACTCATTTTTAGGACCTATGTGTATTTATCCTTTACCGCTTTTAATTATTCGATTATTCGTATTTAAAAAAATATCTTACGACGAGTTACGCGTATGTATACTCATTTAGTTTGGCGCGTCAAGAATCATGCCACGCGTACGTGTACACAATTTGCTTAAAGTCCTTGGTTTTATTTTGAAAATCGGCGCTTAAATCATGTCACGCGTACGTGTACACAATTTATGACGCTTAATTATTTAAGAAAAGCTTGGTCAAAGTCGTTCGAACGCGTACCTTGATTTATTTTGAAAATTTTTTATTATGTCACGCAAACATATACAAAATCACGATGATATATTAAGTTGCCTAAAGAATTTTCTACGAATATTCATTTTTAAAAATGTACTCGTGTCACACGAACGTGTACACAATTAATAAAATTTTATTATTAAGACTATTGGGTCCAAAGTTGCACGAATGCATACTTCGGTCTTAGTTTGGAGCCCGTAATTATGTCACGCGAACGTAGAAAAATCCTAAAAATTTCCTACCCGGGTGAGATCGGCTTAAGCATGCTCCTATCAATTAAATAGAATAAATAATAACAATTAGAAACAACTGAAGCCCGAATGCCATTAATTACCTACATAGCTCAAATCCTTCTTTTCAATTTGCAATACCCAAACCCCAGAACCTGTTTGCACTCCCATTTATTGAACGTAATTGAAACATGAGTCTAAAAGGCATTCATTTCATAATCGCATCAAACAATTGCAAGTCAGAACATCACAAATTCATCACTGAAACATCACATAGGAAAAAATCAAGGATAAAATAATAGATAGGAACGGACCTTTATGAGAAAATCATTTCAAAACCGAGTCTTCGGCTGAAACTTGTACGACAACCATGGATAAATTGCAAGAGAAAACCACCAAACGCAGTAGAACCCAAAAATTAACTCGAGATGGAAACTGCACAACCGAAGTTCAATCGACAGTGAGGAAGACCAAACTACTATGTTTATGGAGTCTGAAAGTTGTTGCTGGTTAGCCATTAGCAGCCATTTCCGACGAAATAACAGCCGTCGAAGTCATCGGTATCACTCGCCAGCCGGTGGTCGAATTCGGCGACAGGGAAACAGAAATAGGAACGATGTGGGAAACGTGGACTATGGGATAGGGTGAGGAAGGAGTAGAGGTAGAAGGGAGAATAATGAGGTCCCGATAACCTGCCGGATCCAGCCGACCAACAGTTTCCGGCGGCGACAGAGATGAATAAGGGGCACGACTGATGTTCTCTCAATCTTCTTTTAGAGAAAATTCGAGACTGAAAAGGGGCTACGACTGGTTTCTAGGTTAATCAAGGAGTCGATCTGATTTTTGTGAGGCGAGGTGAGGGAGATGACAAAGGGAGGCGGATCTGGGCGACTCAATGGCGGCAGAGGCGAGGGGAATTTTTTTGTATGGGAAACGGCTGAAGGGGAATGTCTCTTCTCGTTAGTTGCCCTTTTTTAAAATTACTTTTACTTGCTTTTTTTTTTGAAACAAATTAAAAAGAAAGGAAAATGTATAGCTAAAAATACGAGTGAACTACTTTTATACATAAATGTTATATACATAAGAAAATTAAATATTTGCACTATAGTTTAAATTATACAAAGAAAAATACTACTATAACTTACATTTAAAATTAAAAGAAACATATATATATAAACACAGGAACAAATTTTATACTCTAAGAAAGTGAATATTTTTTGTAGTTTTTAATTTCTTAAATAAAACCTATTAAGAGTAAGATAAAGTTTAAAACATCAAGATTAGACCTAAAAAACATACTTACACTAAAATAATATATAATTTGGGTGTGGTCAAAAATTAGTTGTTCACAACATGCCCCTATTTGCTTGGAAACATGAAGAGTTTTCAGGAAAAGAAAATGAACATGGTGACTCATTTTTGACCTCACTATTATTTGAAAAGGAAAAGAAGATAAAATAAAAAGATGCGACCGAGCCTTGGTTTTAGGCAACCTACATATCCCGGGTTATAAGGGAATCAAGTCACGTGTAGTTCAAGTGGAAAATGACTGATAGAGTATGCTTAGATGGAGAGCCGAGCGAAGTTCCGTCGAGGGTCCGATCCGCGGTTCCTACTATTACATCAAAAATGAAAAAGAAGATTACATACTCTTGAAATCTAAGAGTTACAAAATTCCTGTCTATATGCCATCTGGAGTCTTGTCTTGATTCTTGACTTGCTTCTCCCATTGACTTTATATTGAAACTTGATGCTCTCGATGCAACAGACTATGAAATGTTCTTGCAGGCTTGTTTCTTGATCAGATGATGGGAAGAAGGATTGTGACCATATGTCTCTGCATGCATTATGTCAACGCTGGTTGTGGCTGGTATTGAGATCAAATATTCCACGTTCTCCGGCAAGAGCTGGAATCTTATTTTTGCATATCCAATACGTGCTTTGTAGAAAAACCTACAAGCCATCACAAACAAACAAAACGAACAAAAATTTTCTACCCCAGTTTGCACTAGGAAATTTTTGTGAGTTATTGAAGACATATTAAACTATCTTCGCTATTGCAGAATAAAAAATTGAAAAAGACATGTTTTTTTTATATAGGGGATGTCGTACCCTATATTAACAAGATGGAAGGTAACTAGGGGATGTAGTACCCTGTGTTGACGATAAGATGAGGCTCGTGGCTCACTACGATGCTACTAGGGAGTGTCGTACCCTATGTTAGCAACGAGAAATACAACCAGGGGATGTAGTACCCTGTATTGGAAATAAGCTGAGGCTCATGGCTCGCTGAGATTCTACTAGGGAATGTTGTACCCTATGTAGGCAGAAAATATATGCAGCCAGGGGATGTAGTACCCTGTATTGGAAATAAGCTGAGGCTCATGGCTCGCTGAGATTCTACTAGGGAATGTTGTACCCTATGTAGGCAGAAAATATATGCAGCCAGGGGATGTAGTACCCTGTGTTGGTAATAAGATAATGCTTTCAGTGTTCTGTGGTGCTACTAGGAAATGTCATACCCTATGTTGGCAGAAATAATGCAGACCAGGGGATGTAGTACCCTATGTTAACAATAAGATGAGGCTCGTGGCATTCTGAGATGCTACTATGGAATGTCGTACCTATGTTGGCAATAAAATGCAACCAGAGGATGTAGTACCCTGTGTTTTCTATAAGATGAGGCTCGTGGATCACTAAGATTCTACTAGGGAATGTCGTACCCTATGTAGTCAAAAAGTAATGCGGCCAGGGAATGTAGTACCATGTGTTAGAAATAAGATGAGGCTTTTGGCTCACTGAGATGCTACTAGGGAGTGTCGTACCCTATGTTAGCAACGAGAAATACAACTAGGGGATGTGTACCCTGTGTTGGAAATAAGATGAGGCTCGTGGCTCTCTGAGATGCTACTGGGGAATGTCATATCCTATGTAGGCAGAAAATAAATGCAGCCAGGGGATGTAGTACCCTGTGTTGGCAATAAGATGCAGCCAGAGAATGCAGTACCCTGCGTTGAAGTTAGCGTATTGATTACCTATAATGAAACTAAGAATAACATGATTACATGTATATTAAAAGAAAACCAAGGATTTGCAAACTTCACTTGGTGGTGTTCGTCTTTTCACGAACTGTTTCCTAAAATTGTTTTGTTCCTGTTCTGAACAAAGAAAGATTCATTAGTTTTTAAAATGGTGGTCAGTTTGTGACCTTGATCTCTTGGTCGACTTGACCTTGTGTCCATTACACTTGTTAGAAAAACTGACTCCATCGATGGTCGTACAAATTGCCTGGAGATT
>ML336207.1:28837-40252 GCA_005239505.1 Nicotiana paniculata
CCCAAAAGAACTTTTATCTGAGTAACTTTTGTTGACCCTTGACATATTGTTCAGTCCTTCAAGCCTTTTTCTTGTCAGGGAAGCTCAAAGATGGCTTTATGCCTTTGCCCATAATGTTCATGCCCAGAAAGTTTAGCTTCATATAACAGGAAAACTGTAATCAATTTTTGCGGTCTTTTCTTTGCTTTACTTTGATGACATTAGACTGAAAGGGACTCAAAAAAAATGGTACGAAATAAAACAAGAGGGTAAACTAATAGGTACTACAACTTAATCAAGAAGTATACCTTTCAGAGAAGAAAAATAAAAATGAAAAGGACTTATCTGGAGGAATATGCTGACTTCAATTATCATGACATGCACTTTGGACTGAATGCCCGATCCGTCTAAACTGTCTAATTCTCAAAATCCATTGTAAACTTCAATTCGAAACTGAGTTATTTGTCTTAACCATGCTTGTGCCGGGATATATGAAGGCCTAAAATGATCAATGATGCCCTTTATGGGTTTTCACAAATTGACCTCTCTCATTTGTCTTTCTCTCAACTCACTATCGCCTTATAGTGCCCGTGAAGGTTTTCACCAATAAGACTCTCTCATTTTATTTTTCTCTCTTTACAATGGCCGAGGCATCACCGTAATATACCAACTTAGCATTCTCGAAAGTTGATCAGAAGGTCTTAAAAGGGAAAGATAACAAGATCTATTCAACTGAATTACAACTTTTGGAACCATTTTGACGGAAAATCATCGAAAAATAAAATACCTCATCCCGATCACAAGGAGAGGTTCACTATGATGGGGGTACTTTTTTTTCCCTTAAGGAAAAAATGAAATGCATAGGGGACCAAATCATGCCCCAGTTTCTTTGAATACTGGGAAATGTAGATTTGTGTTTTAGTGTGACCGAACCCCAGAGTGAGGCTGCCTACGTATCCTTTCGGAATCAGGTCAAACGTAGTTCAATTAGCATGCACTTGTTTTGATGATTTTTTTTTCTATTTTTCTTTGATTTTTTTTTTTTTGTATTTTTTTTAAGTACATTGGTTCCAAAAGAGGGGGAAAAAAAGAAATATAAACAAGGCTTCAAAGGGCTAACTAGGGTTAAACAGTGTTTGAGTAGCGAGAATGATAGCCTTTCGTCATCCCAACCTGAGCATACTAAGTATCAAAATGCCCCAACAGAGGCATGTTAGACATAGTATCTCTTGACCACATCTGCGTTAACGGACATATCAGTCACCTTTCCTTCTATATCTGCCAAGTGTAGAGCTCCTTTTGACAATACTTTCTTGACGAGGTAAGGACCTTGCCAATTCGGGGCGAACTTTCCTTTTGCTTCTTCCTGGTGCGGAAAGATACGTTTCAAGACAAGTTGTCCTACTTCAAACTGTCTTGGGCGCACTTTCTTATTGTAAGCGCGTGCCATTCTTTGTTGGTATAACTGACCAAAACAAACTGCTGCCAAACGCTTTTCATCAATTAAACTTAACTGTTCCAGTCGGGACTTGACCCAACCAGTGTCTTCGATCCCTGCTTCAACAATGATTCGGAGAGAGGGAATCTCAACTTCAGAAGGTATGACTGCTTCAGTGCCATAAACCAATAAGTAAGGAGTTGCGCCAACTGATGTGCGGACAGTTGTCCGGTATCCCAAAAGAGCNACTATTCAGATTAGCAACATTATATGTGATAATGATTTTTGGAATACTGAAACGATAAATGATGTTGGAGTGAACAAAGTCTACTACTGCTTTCTTGGTAACTGCTTTCAATGTAATAGCTTCCACCCATTTGGTAAAGTAATCAATTGCAACCAAGATGAATCTGTGCCCATTTGAAGCTTTTGGCTCGATTGGGCCGATGACGTCCATTCCCCAAGCAACAAAGGGCCAAGGAGCCGACATAGGATATAATTCTGAAGGAGGCGAGTGAATCAAATCGCTGTGAATCTGGCACTGGTGGCATTTGCGAACAAAGCGAAAGCAATCTCGTTCCATAGTAAGCCAATAATATCCTGCCCGAAGGATTTTCTTTGCTAGAACATACCCATTCATGTGCGGACCACAAACTCCCGAATGCACCTCATTCATAATGATTTCAGCTTCTTTGGCATCCACACATCTCAACAAATTCAAATCCGGAGTTCTTTTGTATAGGATTTCCCCACTCAAAAAGAAACCATTAGAGAGTCGCCTAATAGTTCTCTTTTGATCACTATTAGCATGTGCCGAATATTCTCTTATTTTCAGTTACTGTTTAATATCACAGTACCATGGTTCACCATTTGGTTATGCTTCAATTGTATTTCAATAACCATGTTGATCCCGAATTTGAATTTCCAATGGGTCAATGTGAGTATTACCCGGATATGGAAGCATTGAGGCCAGGGTGGGCAAGGCATCAACTAATTCATTGTGAAACCTGGGAATGCACCTGAACTCGATGGACTTGAACCTTTTTCTAAGATCTTCCACACATTGTCTATATGGAATGAGCTTGATATCTCGAGTTTCCCAATCACCTTGAGCCTGCCGAATAAGCAAATCTGAGTCTCCCATCACCAACAGTTCATGCACCTTTAGGTTTATTTCCATATTGAGACCCATGATGCAAGCTTCATATTCTGCCGTGTTGTTTGTACAGAAGAAACGAAGTCGCGTCGTAGCTGGGTAATGTTGCCCAGTAGGTGATATAAGAATTGCTCCAATCCCTACGCCTTTGATATTGACAGCCCCATCAAAGTATNTGCAGGGTAATGTTGCCCAGTAGGTGATACAAGAATTTCTCCAATCGTTACGCCTTTGATGTTGACAACCCCATCAAAGTATAGTTTCCAAGTTTGACTGTCATCTTGGACTACTTATTCAATTAAATTAACCTCTTCATCTGGGAAATATGTGTTCAAAGATTTATATTCATCATCAATCGGGTTTTCTGCCAGATGATCAGCCAAAGCTTGTGCCTTCATGGCAGTACAAGTGACATAAACAATATCAAGCTCTGTGAGCAGGATTTTCCATTTTGCCAATCTGCCTGTTGGCATTGACTTCTGAAAGATGTACTTCAAGGGATCCATTCAGGATATGAGGTAACTCGTATAGGCCAAAATATAATGCCTAAGCTTCTGAGTGACCCAGGTTAAGGCACAACATGTTCTTTCCAAAAGATTATATTTGGCCTCATAAGTGGTGAACTTTTTGCTCAAATAATAGATTGCTTGTTACTTTTTTCCTGTGGCATCATGTTGACCCAGAACACAACTAAAGGAACTATCCATTACTAACAGATATAAAAACAGAGGCCTACCAGGTTCCGGCAGAACCAAAACAGGAGGATTTGACAAATATTCTTTGATCTTATCAAAAGCTTCTTGGCACTCATTTGTCCACTTGATAGCGGCGTTCTTTTTCAACAACTTGAAAATAGGCTCACATGTGGTTGTAAGCTGCGCAATGAACCTGCTGATGTAGTTCAACCTCCCGAGTAAACTCATGACTTCTTTTTTATTCTTTGGGGGAGGCAGCTCTCGAATGGCCTTTATCTTTGAGGGATCCAACTCAATGCCCCTTCGACTAACTATAAAACCCAAAAGCTTCCCAGAAGGAACTCCAATGCACATTTGGCTAGGTTGAGTTTGATATTGTACCTTCGTAGCCTTTCAAAGAACTTTTTCAATTCTTGCACGTGGTTATCTTGTGTTCTAGACTTAATGATCACATCATCAACATACATTTCAATCTCTTTGTGCATCATGTCATGGAATATGGTAGTCATGGCCCTCATGTAAGTTGCCCCTGCATTCTTCAAACCAAATGGCATGACCCTATAACAATAAGTTCCCCATGGAGTTGTGAAGGCGGTCTTTTCTGCATCTTCTTCATCCATCAGAATTTGGTGATATCCGGCGTAACAATCCACAAAAGATTGGATCTCATGTTTAGCACAATTGTCAACAAGGATATGGATGTTGGGTAAGGGAAAATTGTCTTTTGGACTTGCTTTGTTTAAATCCCTATAGTCAACAAAAACTCTGGTTGTCCCATCCTTCTTCGGCACTGGCACAACATTTGCTAACCATGTAGTGTATCAGATGACCCTGATCACGTTTGCACTTAATTGCTTCGTGATTTCTTCTTTAATCTTATCACTCATGTCTGCCTTAAACTTCCTTTGTTTTTGTTGGATTGGTGGAAAATTAAGATATGTGGGAAGCTTATGAACCACTAAATCGACACTCAAACCCAGCATGTCATCATATGACCAAGCAAATACATCTCTGTACTCGAACAAAACTTGAATTATGGCATCTCTCGTCTTTTGTTTAGTATGAATGCTTATTTTTGTTTCTCTAGTTTCTACTTCCCAGGTTAATTGTCTCAGTTTCATTTAAGTTAGGCTTATTCTTATTCTCAAATTGATCCAATTCCCTTTTTATTTCCTTAAAAGCCTCATCTTCATCATACTCAATTTCTTGATTCATTATTTCGAGATTAGACAGCTTTTTAAGACCTAGGCATGAATTCCGCGTGCATGTCATGTTTTTAAAGCCAGCATTAACAGAACTGAAAATGATAAGAAATNAAGGATTAACATCAAAGAAAAGCAATTAAACAAAAATATCTGGATTACAACTCTTAAAATAATCCAAATACAGAAAAAGTAGCAAAATAGACTACCAAGACTGCTTCCTGATGGGCAAAGGAGTTGCTTCCCAGTTGTTGAGCGAGGTATCTGGACCAATCAGCTGAACACTTGCATGGCTAAGACCCTCACCAACTTGAACCATATTAATATCATAGAACATCTGCTTAAGACCCTGTCAAACTTCATCAATGTCATCCTGAGTAGAAGGATTTTGGACTTCTTCGAATTATGGCTTGAAAAAGGAGTATGCAACGTGAGGGATTGGTTTGGAAAAATTCCAACCATTATTTTTGCGGGACTTGGCTCTGTCTATGTCAGTTGATGTTGGTTTAAAACCCAAACCAAAGGTATCTTTCTTCAAAAATGGAGCAACAGGGTTCACAATTCCCTACAGAGAGGATCCTAATCCTTTTCTTGGTTCATAGCCGTTCCTTAACATCAGCGAAGCTACCATCACAGATGTGGCTGACAGACGGGGATGCAGAATTGGCTTTCCTTCTTCCACTTGGTCTACCTCAATCTCCTCAAACGTTTGATATATGATGGATTCACCTTCTTCCTTGGCCTCGATACATGGAATGGAAGGGTCTTTATAGACTTATGAGTCGTCTTCCCCATGAATAACAATTTGTTTCCTATCATACTCGAATTTGACCATTTGATGTAGGGTGGATGGAACAACTCTGGCCATATGGATCCACAGCCTTCCTAGAAGAAATTATAGGAAGTTTTCATATCCAATACTTGAAAGACAATGTTAAAATCAACCGGGCCGATTGTCATGGTAAGTTCGATTTCCCCAATAGTGTCTCTTCTTGAACCATCAAAAGCTCTGATGCTGACATTACTAGTTCGAATTCTGTTAGTGTCAATGTTCAGCTCTTGTAGAGTAGAAAGAGGGCATACATCTACACTTGAGCCTCCGTCAATCATGACTCCTTTCACGTAATGCCCTTCACATTTGACCGTAAGATGCAAAGCTCTATTGTGCCCAGCCCCTTGCTCAGGCAAATCATCATCGCTGAAAGAAATCTTATTCACTTCAAAGAATCTTTCAGCCATTTTTTCTAGCTGATTCACCGTTGTCTTTTCTGAGACATATGCCTCGTTCAGAGTTTTTATCAACACACAGAGATGTTATTCTGAGTGCAAAAGCAGAGATAACAAAGAAATCTGAGCAGGGGTTTTCCTTAGTTGGTCAATGATTGAGTAGTCTTGCATTTTCATCTTCTTAAGGAATTCCTCCGCTTCTTTTTCTGCAACGGGTTCTTTCACTGGCAAGTGACTATCCCTGGCTTGCTTAGCTTTTCTCAATTCCTCTAGTGAATAGCACCTTCCAGAGCAGGTCACCCCCCCATTTCATCTGTTTCTTCAACTATCTCTTTTCCTTTATATGTCATGACAGTTTTGTTATAATTCCAGGGAATGGTTTTTGTGTTTGTCACTGGGAGTTGTGCAACATATCGGATCACAACTGGCTCTGTTATATTTCTGAAAATATTATTCGGAACGATCTTTTGAATTCTCCCAGGGATGTAAAGTTTTGGCCCACCCAATTAAACCTCAACCTTTTTTGTGCTTCCAGGGACATAAAGAATCATTTTTTCAGAACCTGCCAAATTCAAACTAGAACTCGCACCTTTCACAATCAACGGTGCTAATTGCGGAGGGATTACTATCATTTTTGGTTCTTGACCCATGGTTCCAATAGCCATCTCTGTCTTTCCAGACTGCTTATAATCACGTTCATCACAAATCATCCCAATAAAATATGTATTATCATGAGCTGGGAGCGGATTGTTTGTGATATTAGGAATATCCTCATTGTTTGTTACCACAATTGCCTTTGCTTCAATCCGATTTTCAATGGCTTTCTTTAATGTCCAACAATTTACGGTACTATGACCTTGGGTGTACAAGTGATACTCACATCTTGCATTGGAATCAAAACCTTTCGAATTTGGATTCACATAACGCGGCATGACAGGTTCAATCAACTTCAGTTGCATCAACTTTCGAAATAGGCTTGTATACGATTCTCCAATTGGGGTGAACTCTTTCTTTGGCTCGTCCTCTCTCACATATCCTTGTCGGGGACGAGGATTATATGATGCCTGAAAATTCGGGCGCAATTGACTGGAGCCTTGTGGAATAGGTGCCCGCCATTGTTGGTGGTTGAGAGGCCTGGCATAAGCCTGAGCGTTGAACACTGTGTATTGTTGCGGGGGAACTGAGTACCGGGAACCCTGAGGTGGATAGTAATGTTGAGGAGAGTTGGATTGTCCTTGTTAGAATTGCACATAAGAAGGAACTATTCCTCTTTGAACTTTCCCGGATCCAGATGCCATCATGGATCCTTCCTCTTTCTTTTTCCAATTTCCGAAATTGCCTGACCCGCTTTGAATTGCTTGCATGGTCGCCTTAAGGGCTGTCTGACTCACAATTTTGCCCCATTTCATGCCATTCTCAACTATTTCACCAATCTTAATCACCTCAGTGAAAAGCTTACCAATGGCAGCCAATATGTAATGGAGGTAATCAGGATCCTGAGCTTGGAGAAAATAGTCAATCATTTCTGTCTCTTTCATTGGTGGTTTGACCCTAGCAGTCTGCTCTCTCCACTTGATTGCATATTCTCTGAAGCTTTCTGTTGATTTCTTCTTTATGTTGACGAGAGAGGAATGATCTGGCACTATATCAATGTTATACTGAAACTGTTGGACAAAGTCTTGAGCCATGTCGTTCCAAACGTGCCAGCGACATATGTCTTGATCTATGAACCACTCTAAAGCAATTCCTGTCAAACTTTCCCCAAAATAAGCCATGAGTAATTCTTTTCCTCCTGCTCCCCTTAATTGGTTACAATACCTCTTCAAATGGGCAACGGGATCACCACCATGCCCGTCATACTTGTCAAGCTTGGGGGTCTTGAAACCGGGTGGCAAATGGACATGGGGAAACATGCATAGATCGTTAAAGGACACACTCTTGTGGCCTCCCAAACCCTGTATGTTTCTCATGGTTTGTTCCAAACTCTTCATCTTTCTAGTCATTTCCTCTTGTTCCGTATTCTTGTCAGGTTTTTCAGTCTCAACTGGGAACATGTTCTGAGGAATATGCTTGTATGAATCTTGAACCTTGAAAGTTAGTTCTGGAGAGTAATGTTGAGCATCATGAGCGTTCAGGTGTGGATCATTGTTGGACTTTTGAGCAAGAGCTGGTTGAGGAACACTGAAAGTAGGGACAATGGGTGCAGTATGTGGGTCATTTTTTAGGGGTGCGGTTGGAGGACGTGGAATGGAAGAACTAGGGATAGTGGGAAGGTTAATGCTCGGACTGAATCCAGGTTGGTACAATGGGTTACTTGTTAGGGAGATGGGCACTTGATTTGCAACTGACACATTATGAAGATTATACGAAGACTCTATGGGTAGTGGAGGCGGTTCCTGTCCATTCGCCCAAGCTTGGTACATCTCTGCCAATTGTTGCTTCAACACCCTTACTTCTTCAACCAGTCCCCAAACTTTGTTCGACCAATTGTCCATGGATATCATCATTATCTGACTCATTCTCACCGTTGTTTCCCATGCTACTTTTTCCTTTTGATCTCGTGTTGTAAGGGTGAATCGCAAGTTTAAACCACAAACTAACCACCTCTGTTTAACTACATCTTTTATATGACAAACAATAAACGTGTTAGAGTTAGGCATTTTGCAGATATTAATCACACATTATATGTCATGCACCTAATGCCATTTTCATTTCTAGAATGAGTTTGACAGGATTCATGCCTTCATACCGGCTTATTGGTTTATTTTCATCTTGAATATAGCGTTCTCTTTTCTTTCTCTCTCTTTTTTCATTTATTTTTTTATTCCTAAAATCCTTTTTTCAGATTAATTATGGTTATGATCGCATCCGATGGGGATTGCCTACGTATCATGATGCCGCATGAATCAGACCATTACGTAGTTCAAAAAAAAATATATATATATATATACAAAAATAAAAATAAAAATATAAAAATAGAAGGAAAACTAGAAGGGAGAAAACAAGAAAAAGAAAATTTATCCAATTTTTGAAAAATCTTAGTATTTACCCCAAAAAGAATTTTTCACTTTAATCCTGAATGTTTCTTCAGTTATGTCAAAACTGGCCGAACTACGCAGGTTTGATTCTCACCGGATGTGAGATACGTAGGCAAACCTCATCGGTCCTAACCCTAATTTTTCAAAAAATCCGAAAAAATATTTTCTTTAATTCCTTCCTAACAAAAAAGAAAAAAAAATCAAATCAGAAATATTTTTCCAAAACAAAAGTCAGAAAAAAAATATTCAAAAAAAAAAAACAAAATTTTTGTCTTTCTTTAAAAATCCCTCTTTTGAAAATGTAGAGGCAACATTCAAAATCCAAAAATATTTTTCTTTATTCTTAAAAAAAAGAAGATGACAAAAGATGAAATCCAACAAAAATATTTTCTTCTTACTTTTGAAATTCCCAAAGTTCAAAACAAAAGAAAAAAGAATATTTAGAGGTCTTTCATGCAAAACAAAAATCCACCATTTTTAGAAGTCTTTTGCCCATAACCCAAAAAAGAAAAAAAAAGAAAAAAGAAGAAATCCAAATATATTTTCTTTCTTCTTTAGAAGTCTTCATTTCAAAAATTTCAAAAAACAACAATGAAAAATCAAAATCCAAAATACTTTTTTGTTTATCTTGAAGTATTTTTCCCAAAAAATCCCAAAAAAAAATGAAAAGAAAATCAAAAATCCAAATAAAAAAAATATTCTCTTTCTTCTATAGAAGTCTTTCTTCCAAAAATCAGAAACAAAATCCAAAATGTTTCCTTTCTCTTTAGAAGTTTTTCTTTCAAAAAATTCAAAAAAATATTAAATCAAATTCCAAATATTTTCTTTCTTCTTTAGAAATCTTTCTTTCAAGAAAAAAAAGGCCAAAAATACTTTCTTTCTTCTTTTAAATCCTTTCTTTCAAAACTTCAAGAAATAAAATAAACGAAATTCAGGAGAAAAAAAAAGAGTTAGCTTTATTTACTCCATTCTCAATCTTCCCGAACTATGCAAGATCTGATTCATGCGGCGTCATGATACGTAAGCAATATCTATTGGATTCGATCATAGGTATAAACAAATTGAGTGAAAAAATAAACAAGAAAAAGGAAGGAGAGAAAGAAAATTGAGTGAAAAATAAAGAAAAGAACGAAAAATAGCAAAAGAAAAGTAAAGAGAGAAAAAGAAAGAAAAGAGTGACAAAAATAACAAAAAAAAGAGCAAAAAATAACAAAAAGAGAGAAAAAGAAATCGAGATATGAAAAAAAAATTCAAAAAAAAAAGAGGGAGACAAAATTGGAAAGGGACATTCAAAGGCCGGGATGAAACATGCAATCATTCAAACACATGGTAGAAACGTTTAGCTGTTAGATGAATTGCATCCCCAATATACGATTCCCTATTTGTTAAATATCTCAAACTAACCAGGTTGTTGTATGTGCAAATAAGACAGGTTATATTTCGGTAGTTGGTTTTGTCGGTAGTCTAGCCTCTCATCCTGTCACGACCCAAAATCCAAGGCGGGTCGTGATGGCGCCCAACACCGGAGTCAGGCAAGCCAACAATTGTTTACTAGTGAGATTATCCTTATTAGCAAACCAATCCCACAATTTCCCAAGGTTTTAAGCTTAGCTTACTTAAATAAAAGCGGAAACATTTACCAATGTAAATATATACAGCCAAAATGATCGTGATCCAATATATATATAGTCCCAAAATAAGAGTCTACTGTGTGCGTGCCAGGAACTAGTGACACAAGTCAACAGGCGAACTAGTAGAATATACAAAAGATGATACAAATGTACTGTTGTCTGAGAGAAATAGACAGAAATAAACAAAAGATAACTTCACAGCACTGCTGAGCATCGTCAGGGGGGGTGTAGCTCACCGTGGAGTCCGGCCCAGAATATAAGTCAAGCTCCGGTCGGATAACCAGAAACACCAGCCTCAGAACCTGTACAAATTAAGTACAGAAGTGCAGCATGAGTACATAAATATATATGTACCCAGTGAGTATCCCGCCTAACCTCGAAGAGGTAGTGACGAGAGGTCGACATGACACTCACTAAGGTCCGACAATAATAATGTAAAATAGGATATACGGAATGCAGTAGACATGTGAGATAGTAAGCAACAGATACCTATCAAATACAGAAAACCAGGAAACTACTGAAAATAAGCAACCATGTACACTTTCCTTTTTCCCCCAAATATTTGTCAAGTCAATATCAATGGAAAACAGTACCCAATAGCCCAAGCGCACACAAGGGTAAGACAGCCGGCCGGAGTCATAAGGAAATATCTAGACACTGAATGGACGTAAAGCTTCCCCCGCTCGCGAATCATACCTGGGACTCGGGTGCTGACACATTTATATATAATTACCCTAAAGCTTCCCTCGATCACGAATCGTACCTGCGACTCGAGTGCTGACACACTTATGTATAATCACCATAAAGCCCCCCTCGATCGCGAATCATACTTGCGACTCAAGTGTTGACTCTTATATATAGTTAACATAAATATTCCCTCGATCGCGAATCATACCTGCGAATCGAGTGCTGAATCTTATCTATGATTAACATAAAGCTTCCCTCGATCGCGAATCATACTTGCGACTCGAGTGCTGACTCTTATATATGATTAACATAAAGCTTCCCTCGATCGCGAATCATACCTGCGACTCGAGTGCTGACTCTTA
>MDKI01120603.1:0-16156 GCA_005239505.1 Nicotiana paniculata
TAATGCGCATAAAATGTAAGGTATATCACATGTTAAACTATGCAATTTAGTCTCGCATCATAGCCCCTCGGGCATACCTCACAATCACTCGTAACAACTCCTTAGGCATACCTCACCATCACTCATACCTCCCAGTCACTCAGCACTCGGCACTCGCACTCAGTAGGTACCTGTGCTCACTGGGGGTGTGTACAGACTCCAGAGGGGCTCCTTCAGCCCAAGCTCTATATCAAGCCAAATCATGGCATAAATCACTCAGGCCCTCGACCTATATCAAACATGCTACGACGTGCAGCCCGATCCCATAAATATCCTCACAAAAATAGGCCCTCGGCCCACTCAGTCATAAACCTCACAAGCCACTCAGGAATTTAAGTAAAAACAAGGAATTCAGCCTGAAACAACTTCCATATGCATCAAAACAGAGTAATAAAACTGATTTATGCAGTAAACAGGTTTAATCATGACTGAGTATAGATTTCCAATCGAAAATAGTGAGAGGATAGTAAGAAAAAGGCCCCTGAGGATCCAAACAGTATTGACATAAGGCCCAAACATGGCATTCAACCCAATTTACAGAAACTCTTTCTAAAACACAAAGATATTATACAATTTCAACAAAACACGCAACTCTACGGTTGCTACTAGATGGACCAAGTCACAAATCCCCAATGGTTCACGCCCACACGCCCGATACCTAGCATGTGCGTCACCCCAAAATAGTAAAACGATACGAAATCCGGGGTTTCATACCCTCAAGACTAGATTTACATTTGTTACTTACCTCGAACCGGTCAAAACTCTAACCCGCGATGCTCTTGCCTCTCGACTTGGACCCCAAATGCTCTGAATCTATTCAAAATCAGTATATTATCATCAATATACGCTAACAGAATGAATTCCACATGAAAAACTATCAAATTAGACCAAATTCCCGAAATCGGCTCAAACCCGGCCCCTGGGCCCACGTCTAGAAATGTGACAAAATTTACAAAACTAGAAAGCACATTCACTCACGAGTCCAACCATACCACATTTATCAAAATCCGGCCTCATTTTTCCCATTAAATCCCCAAATCAAACTCTCTAACTCCCAAGCCCTAATCCCCTCACTTTCATCCCTAATTTCTACTAATTACGTGCTTAAACAACTGAAAATTACCATAATCATGAGTATTAGGCTCAAGTAACTTACCTCAATGAAAACCCCCTTGATTCCCCCTTCAAAACTCTCCAACAGCTTCAAAATCCGAATAGAAATGGTGAAGAATAAACAAAAATTCGCGAAGTGTGAAATATATACTTTCTACCCAGGCTTTTCACACCTGCGGCCTATTTCTCGTGCCTGCGGACCGCACCTGCAGTCAAGGTGCCGCACCTGCGCATTTCACTTAACTCACCAGCTTCCGCACCTACGCCCCAGGCCCCTCACCTGCGGGCTCGCAGGTGCGGCCATACCAGCGCAGCTGTGCTCCTTCCGCACCTCCCAAAACTCCGAGTCTGCGCTCACCTTCCGCGCCTGCGACTCTCGCACCCGCGGTAACACTTCCGCATGTGCGGAAAACACCAGAAGTTCCAAAAACCAGCAAAAACCAGTTATCTCCCCAAAACCAAAATCAATTCATTAGCCATCCGAAACACACCGACGCCCTCGGGGCCTCAACCAACAATACCAACAGGTCATACCCACATACGAACTTAGCCGAACCTTTAGAACATTCGAAACAACATCAAAACACCAAATCCTCACCTAAGAACTTCTAAACTTCCAAATTTTGCAAACGACGTCGAAACTTACCAAACCACGTCTGAATAACCTCAAATTTTGCACACATGCCAAAAATACACTTCTAACCTACTCCAACTTCCGGAATTCCATTCCAACCACGATATCAAAATTTCCACTACCGACCGGAAAATCGCCAAATTTCCAATTTCACCAATTCAAGCCTAATTCTACCACAGACCTCCAAATTACGTTCTGGACACGCTCCTAAGTCCAAAATCACCTAACGGAGCTTATCGAACCATAAAAATCCAAATTTGAGATCATTTACTCATAAGTCAACATCAGGTTGACTTTTCCCAGCTTAAACTTCTAAATAGGAGAATAAGTGTCTCAGTCCACTCCGAAACCACTCTGAACCCGAACCAACCAACCCGATACAACGCAATACAACTGAATAACATATAAAGAAGTAGAAATGAGGGAAATGAGGCTGTAACTCTCGAAACAACCGATCGGATCGTTACAAAGAGATGGCCATTCCATAAAGCTGACTGGTGGGATCATCAGCACTCTCTATCATGAAACTTATGACCCATGAGGATAACTTGATCTTGAGTTTGGTCACAAGACAATAAATAAGAAAAGTGTCTCTTTGAGAGAAGGTAGATAATGATCCAATTTGAGGAAGAAGAGTGGTTGCAATAATGTGTGCTAAGGCACGAGTTTCAAAGTTCACATCACTAGAACCTAACTAGTTTGGGAGAGAATCTGAGGGGCACTTAGCAATACAACATTTTGCTTGATCAAAAGAAATTTTAAAATCATTAGGCCGAGTGATTTTGAAAAACATTGGAAATCCAGAGCACTTACACGAGAAAATTGAGTCAAATATAGCACAATCAAGAACAATGTGCTTATCCAGAACTAAGGACTCCAACCTATAAAGCTTACTAGAGAGAAGATTTTCATAGAATATTCTCACTAAAGGTTCAAAGACTTTAGGAGGGGGTAAAGAGAGGAATTTTGACCAACCCTCAAAAGAAAAAAGATCATTTACCTTACAGTTAAGGGTTTCCATGACATCAAGATCAACACTATTTCCATGAGCAATGGACTTGTCTTTTAGGGAAAGAAAGAAATCCCTGTTTGGGGAATCCCAAAAATTGAGGTATGATTCTAAGGAGCTTGAAAGGTCAACTCTGGATTTTTTAGGAGTAAGCGTTTCTGGAAAATCTTCCATGGGCCATTTTTCTAGAGCATTTTCACCTAAGTGAGAGTATTCTGAAAGTTCTACCTGTGAAGAGGAAAAACCATCGGAGTGGCCAGATCCTAAGTCTACGGGTTTTGAGGGCTGAGAAGAGGGTTTGCCTATGGACCGAGTACTTTTTCTGGTGGGGGTAGAAGGGGTTTTGGGGTGTTTAGCCATGGGATTACCTAACTTGAGAGAAAGGGTTTCTGAACAAGGCTTCTGAAAGGTGAAGAATACGGAGAAATAAAGAACGGGTTCAGAGTTTAAGAAGGAAATATTGATGGTTGAGTATATGAAAGGAAATGGTGTCAGTGAAAAGTCATGATGATTGGTTTTCCCTTATTAGAAACATCGATTGATGTGAAAAGAGAGGGAAAAACGGAGGTGGTACATTAATGAGTACACACAAACAAAATTTGAACATAAGTCATATAAGAAAAAAAGACAAATAAGTCCTAATTTTTGAAATTACGAGAAATAATACCAAGTAAATCTCTTAAAAGACAGAATCTATCTTCTTTTAGAGGCTTAGTGAAAATATCAGCTAATTGATAGTGATACTAACAAATGACAGTTCTATATCACCTCTGATAACATGATCTCTAATAAAATGATGCTTGATGTTTATATGCTTAGCTCTAGAGTGATGCACGGTATTCTTTGAAAGACATATAACACTAGAATTATCATAAAAAAATTGAATAAGTTTGAAAAATAATTCATAACCACCCAATTGATGAGACATCCATAGTAACTGTGCGCAACATTGTCCGATGGCAATGTATTCAGCCTCTGTAGTGGATAGTGCAACTAATCATTATTTTTTACTATTCCAAGAAATCAAGGATTTTCCCACTAATTGACACGTGCCACTGGTGCTTTTCCTGTCTTCCTTGTCATTTGCAAGATCAGCATCTGAAAAACCTTATAATTTAAAATTGTTAGAGCGTAGATACCATAGTCCATGAGAAGTAGTTCCAATGAGATAACGAACAATTCTCTTTACCGCAGTCAGGTAGGACTCCTTAAGATTTGACTGAATCCTGGCACATTTGCAAACACAGAACATGATATCTGGATTAGCAGTTAGGTAAAGTAAAGAACCAATCATTCTACGATATTTTGTTTCATCAACGGGATTTCCCTTTTCATCTTTATCAAGATTTTTTGCCGGACTCATGGGTGTGCGAATAGCTTTAGCATTGATCATGCAAAATTTCTAAATTAGATCTTTGGTATATTTTGTCTGGAATATGAAGGTTCCTTCTCCAGATTTTTGGATTTGAAGTCCAAGGAAGAAAGTGAGCTCTCCCATCATACTCATTTCAAATTCGCTTTGCATAAGCTTTGCAAATTCCTTGCACAACAAGGTGTTAGCACTACCAAAGATAATATCATCAATATAAACTTGAATAATAAGATTACCTTCTGAAGATCTTTTGATGAATAGAGTAGTATCTACTTTACCTCTTATAAACCCGTGATCAAGTAGAAATGCGCTGAGTCTTTTCATACCATGCTCGTAAAGCTTGTTTAAGTCCATACAGCGCATTGGTTAACTTATACACATGATAAGGAAACTTTGAGTCTTCAAATCCCGGAGGTTGTTTGACATATACTTCCTCCTCAATGAAACCACGTAAGAAGGAACTCTTGACATTGATCTGGAAAAATCTTAATTTCTTGAAGGATGCATATGCAAGAAGAATTCGTATTGACTCTAGTCGAGCTATTGGTGCAAAGATTTCATCATAGTCGACTCCCTCTTGTTGAGAATACCCTTGAGCTACTAATCTTGCTTTGTTTCTTATGACTTTTCCATCCTCGTTGAGCTTATTTTTGAAGAACCATTTAGTTTTACAGTAGCGTCTACAGGCTTAGGCATAAATTTCCATACTTGGTTCTTATCAAATTGATCCAGTTCTTCCTATATGGCCTGAACCCAGCTTGAATCTTTGAGAGCCTCGTCTATCTTCTTTGGTTCAATCTAAGAGATCAAGGTTGTCACAACACCAAAACACCCATCGTGATGGCGCCTGTCGTGGGATCAGGCAAGCCACACATTTTTGTTGAAGTAAGATTGTTTTTTTCAGAAAAATTGCAAATTCAGTAGCAAAACTATCAACAATAATCCATTTAAAAGGTTAACAACATTTAAATCCAAACCTACATCTAGTGTCACTGAGCCACGAGCTACTATAAATACAATGTCGAAATGTAAGGTGACATGATATTGTCTGAAGAAAAACGAAATACAATAGGAAGATAAAGAAGGAGAAATCGAGGATACGATCACCGGTTTCTACCTCGAAGACTCCAGGGAACTCTGTCAGCCAATCAACTACTACTACCGGGCCTTGATGAACCTGGATCTGCACACAAGGTGCAAGGGGTAACGTGAGTACACCAACTCAGAAGTAATGAACCCAAACTACGGGCTGAGAGGTAGTGACAGACTAAACCTCAATAATTGTAATTAAAACAATACACATAATTTAGGCATGTTCATAGTTTTAATAGATAATGAAAACAGAATATGACCGATATGATAAGTAATCCAGATACATCTCAGTACTCTACATGCCAATGTATCAACAGTGTGGAAATGCACCTAGTGCTCACAACTCTCTCATCGAAGTCCGCGCAGTACTGTACATGACTCTCGGGCCCAAGGAAGATCCATCCTGGATAGTACACAAACACAGGTGACCGTAGTCACTCAGTACTGAGGATAAAGGCCGATCCAGCCCCACGGAGAAGATCTATCTCTGGAACACAACAGTCGGACAAGATCGATGTCCAGGGACAATCCATCCCTCACATATCATCAACTTCGGACAAGATCCATTCCCATGGAAGATCCATCCATCAATATCAATGCGCTCACTGGGGGGTATAAAGACTACGGAGGGGCTCCTATTATCCCAAGCGCTATATCAAGCCAATGAAGGGATGATCTGAGTATCGCTCTGGCGTGCAGTCCGATCTCATAACTGTTTCAATAACAGGCTCTCGGCCTCACTCAGTCATTACTCTCCATTATCGCTCACATGAGCTCACAAATTCATGGACTAGCCCAAAAACAATGATAAATAGATAAAATCAACAATTACCGAGAATGAGGCATGAAATGATATGCTATGACAGGACTGAGTATACAAAATCAAATAAACATATAAGGACACTGCAATATACGACCACTCGGGTCTCAGCATTATCCGCGTGAAGCCGTAGCATTTGACTTAGCATGATTTCTAGCATGTTCAAATTAACCACATCAATAAAAGTGCGGATATCAATCCGAAATAGCTACTCGACAGTTCCATGGGATGGGCCAGGCCACAAATCACTCGGTGCACGCCCGTCACATGGCATGTGCTTCACCTTAATTATAGTCATATATCATATAGTTCGGGGTTTCGAACACTCAGAACAAAGTTTGGAAATGTTACTTACCTCAAAACCGACTAAAATCCTAGCCCTCAATTCCTTTTCCTCTGGACTCGGCCTCCGATTGCTCCAAATCTACTAAAAATCTTATTTATATGATTAATATATATTAGGGAACGAAACCTACTCGAACATTATCAAATTCACCCTAAAATCCCGAAATTGTCTAAAACCAACCCCTGGCCCCACATCTCTGAATTTGATAAAAATAACATAGCAAGACTCTTCATCCTCCCACGAGTCTATACATACATAGAACATCAAAATCGGACCTCAAATGACCCCTCAAATCCCTAATTAAAGGTCTCCAATTACAACCCCTAATTTCCCGATTTTTGTCACTAATTTTAACCCCTAGTCAGTCAAATAATCACATATAAATGAGTTTTAAGTTCAAAAGTCTTACCTCCACGAATAACCCTCGAATTTCCTCTTCAAAACCCTCCAAAAAGCTTCAAACCCGCACACAAATGGTGGAAAAACAACCAAAATTCGCAAAGGCTTCTATTTATATGTTTTGTCCAGCGATGACTACATCTGCGGCTTAATTCTCACACCTGCAGACCCGCACTTATGGCCACCCCTCCGCATCTGTGGAAATCACATAACAGACCACACCAGTAACCCTTAAGGCCAAAAACTTCTCCACTTACCATCCGAACTCAACCCGAGGCCCTCGAGGCCTCAACCAAAAGTACCAACAAGTCATAAATGATCACCGAACTTAGTTAAACCCTCGGAACACCTAAAATAACACCGAAACATGAAATCAACCAATGATTCAAGCTTAAGATTTTCCAACTCTCCAAAAATCACCAACGATGCTGAAACTACCCAAAACTCGTTCGAATGACCTAAAAATTTGCACACACATACAAAATGACGCTACGAACCTGTTCCAAATTTCGGAATTCCATTCCGACCCCGATAGCTAATTTTCCACTGCCGACCGGAAATTGCCAAAAACTCAATTTCGCCAATTGAAGCCTAATTGTACTTTGGACCTCTAAACCACATTCTGAACACACTCCTAAGTCCCAAATCACCTAGCAAAGCTATCTGAGCCCTAAAACCCACATTCTGAGGTTGTTTACCTAATAGTCAACTTACGGTTGACTTTTCCAACCATAAGGCCAACTTAAGAGACTAAGTGTCTCATTTCTCACCACGACCGTTCCGTACCCGACCCAATCGACCGAACACATCATAAATAGGCTGAGAAACACATGACAAAGCATAAACAGAGAAAACGGGGCTAATCTCACGAAACGACCGGCTGGGACGTTATATTCTCCCCCTTTGAAACAAAAGTTCGTCCTCGAATGGGTCTAGAAACATACTTGGAGTCTCAAATAAGTTAGGGTATCTGCTACGCATCTCCCGCTCAGTCTCCCAGGTGCCTTCTCCACCGGTTTCCATCTCCATTGTGCCTTTATTGAAGCTATATCCTTATTCCTCAGCCTTCTGACCTGACGACCCAAAAGAGCCAATGGCTCTACCTCATAAGACGTATAATCCTCAAGCGGAACCGAGCTGAAGTCCAATACATGAGACGGGTCACCAACATACTTCCAAAGCATGGAAACATGAAACACCGGATGAACACTTGATAAGATAGGTGGCAAAGCAAGTTTATAAGCCACCTCTCAAACCCTCTGAAGCACCTCAAAAGGCCTAATAAACGGGGGACTAAACTTGCCTCTCTTCCCGAACTGCATAACACCCTTCATGGGTGACACTTTCAGTAGAACCTTCTCCCCAACAATGAAAGACACATACCGGACCTTCCGGTCCGCATAACTCTTCTTCCTAGACTGCACCGTGCGAAGCCGCTCATGAATCAACTTTGCCTTATCCCACGCTCTTATACCAAGTCTGCGCCCAATAGCCTAGCCTAGCCTAGCCTCGCCAGGCTCAAACCAACAAACCGTAGATCTACACCTCTTGCCATATAAAACCTCATATGGAGCCATCTGGATACTCAACTAATAACTAATATTATATGAAAACTCCGCGAGTGGCAGAAACTGGTCCCATGAACCCCCAATGTCAATGACCCAAGAAGGCAACATGTCCTCCAGAATCTAAATAGTGCGCTCTGACTGCCCGTCCGTCTGAGGATGAAATGTTGTGCTCAACTCGACCTGAGTACCCAACTCTCTCTGCACGGCCCTCCAAAACTGAGATGTGAAATGAGTACTTCTGTCAGAAATGATAGGAACTGGAACACCATGCAACCAGACAATCTCCCTGATATAAATCTCAAACCGCTTCGAAAAATAAGTAGTACCGATAGGAATGAAGTGCGTGGACTTGGTCAACTGATCCACAATGACCCATATAGCATCGAACCTCCTTGAATTCCGTGGGAGCCCAACTACAAAGTTCATGGTGATCCGCTCCCACTTACACTCCGGAATATCCAACCTCTAATCAAAACCACCTGGCCTCTGGTGCTCATACTTGACCTGTTGACAGTTGAGACACTGAGCTACAAATTCCACAATATCCTTCTTCATCTGCCTCCACCAATAATGCTGCCTCAGATCCTGATACATCTTCGCGGCACCCGAATGGATGGAATACCGCGAGCTATGGGCCTTTACTAGAATCAACTCTCAAAGCCCATCCACATTGGGCACACAAATCCGACCCTGCATCCTCATAACCCCATCATCACCAATAACTACATCCCCGGCATCACCTCATTAGACCCTGTCCTGAAGAACGAGCAAGTGTGGGTCATCATACTGGCGCTCTCTGATCCGGTCATAAAGAGAAGACCTGGAAGCTACACGAGCGAATACTCGACGGGGCTCTGATAGTTCCAATCTCACTAACTGGCCTGCTAAGGCCTGGACATCATGTGCTAATGGCGTCTCTGCTACTCAAATATATGCTAGGCTCCCCAAACTCTCTGCTCTGCGACTCAAGGCATCGACTACTACATTGGCCTTCCACGGATGGTATAGAATAGTGATATCATAGTCCTTGAGAAGCTCCAACTATCTCCTCCGATGCAAATTCAGATCCTTCTACTTAAACAGATACTGCAAACTATGGTGATCAGTGAAAACCTCACAATTCACACCATACAATTAATGACACCAGATCTCCAAGGCGTGAACAATGGCTGCTAGCTCAAAATCATACACCGGGTAATTCTTCTCATGAGTCTTCAACTGGCGTGAGGCGTAGGAAATCACCCTACCCTCTTACATCAAAACACAACAGATTCCTATCCTCGAGGCATCACAATATACGGTATAAGAACCTGAAGCCGATGGAAATACTAACACTAGACTTGAGGTCAATGCAGTCTTGAGCTTCTGAAAGCTCTCCTCACACTCGTCTGACCACCTGAATGGAGCACCCTTCTGGGTCAATTTGGTCAAGGGCGAAGCTATAGAAAAAAATCCCTCCATAAAGCAACAGTAATATCCCGCCAAACTAAGAAAGCTCATAATCTCCGTAGCTGAGGACGGTCTGGGCTAACTCTGCACCGCCTCTATCTTCTTCAGATCAACCTAAATACCTTCACCGCACCCACGTGATCCAAGAAAGCTACTGAGCCAAGCCACAACTCACACTTGGAGAACTTTTCATAAAGCTTCTCCTCTCTTAATCTTTGTAAAACAACTCTCAAATGTTGAGCGTGCTCCTCTTGGCTACGAGAATATACCAGTACGTCATCAATGAACACAATAGCAAAAGAATCCAAGTACAGTTGAAACACGTTGTTCATCAAATGCATGAACGTTGTTGGGGCATTGGTCAGCCCAAAAGACATCACCATAAACTCATAGTGACCATAACAAGTCCTGAAAGCTATCTTGGGAATATCAGAATCTCAAATCTTTAGCTGATAATACCCGGATCTGAAATCAATCACAGAGAACACTCTGGCTCCCTGAAGCTGGTCAAACAAATAATCAATATGAGGCAACGGATACTTATTCTTGACTGTAACCTTGTTCAACTACTTGTAGTCAATACACATTCTCATGCAACCATCTTTCTTCTTTACAAATAACACTGGTGCACCCCAAGGCGACACACTAGGCCGAATGAACCCCTTATCTAGGAGTTCCTAAATATGCTCTTTCAATTCCTTTAACTCCACTAGTGCCATACAATACGGTGGAATAGAAATAGGCTGAGTGCCTGGCACCAAATCGATACCAAAATCAATAACCCTGTCAGGTGGCATGCCAGGCAGGTCAGCAGAAAACAGTCGGGAAAATCACGGACCACATGAACATAATCAATAGTGGGATCTCAGCACTGACATCCCTCACAAAGGCCAAATATGATAAACACCCTTTCTCTACCATACGTTGAGCCTTCAGGTAATAAATCACCCTACTAGGCACATACTCAATCGAACCTCTCCACTCAACCCTCGAAAATCCTGGCATCGCTAATGTCACGGTCTTGGCGTGACAATCTAGAACATCATGACACAAAGACAGCCAATACATGCCCAATATCACATCAAAGTCAAACATGCTAAGCAATAATAGATCCACTCGGGTCTCCAGACCACCAATAGATACCATAAATGACCGATAGACATGGTCCACAACAATAGTACCTCCAACCGGGGTCGACACATGGACAGATGTAACTAGGGACTCACGGGGCATATCCAGAAAATGGGAAAAGTATGATAAAACATAAGAATACATGGAACCTAGATCAAATAAGATCGAAGTATCTCGGTGACATACTGAAACAATACCTGTAATCACTATATCTGAGGCCATAGCATCTGGTCTGGCTGGAAGTGCATAAAATCGATCCTGACCGCCACCTGATCGACCTCCCCCTCTAGGGTGGTCTCTAGCTGACTGGCCCCCACCCCTAGCTGTCTGAGCGAGTGGTGAAGTAACTGGTGCTGAAGTTGAAGGCTGGCTCCTCTAGTGGAATGAAGCATCCGAAAGACGGGGACAAAACTTCTTGATATAAACCAGATCACCACACTCAAAGCAACCCCTCTCAGCAAATGATAGTGGGGACTGAAGGGAACCCCTAGAACTAGAATAACCACTAGAAGAACTATTCATCGAGGAACCCCGAAATGATGGCGGCCGAGACGAACTCGAGGCTAGAAGAGCACTAAATGAGGAACGGCCCGGAAGAGAGCTAAGGGGACCATGCCCCGATGACGCACCACTGTAGGCTGGGCGGACTGGTTGAGGAGGCCTAAATGAACAGCCTCTGCTGTGCCGAGACTGACCTCCTGAATGAACACCACCAAAACTACCAGACCCTCGAGGCCTCTTGACCTCCCTCTCGACTCGCTCCTGGCGGCGAACGGACTCAATCTTCTGGTAATGTCAACAACCTCCTTAAAGAAGAGCCAGATACCCTCTCCCTGGTTAGAAAAATCTGAAGCTGATAAGTGAGGTCATCAACGAACCTCCCGATCCTATCCCTATCTGTGGGAACTAGCCAAATAGCATGATGGGCCAACTTGGAGAACCTCATCTCACACTGCATCACGGTCATGTCCCCCTAATACAGCCTCTTGAACTCATTGCACAGCTCCTCCTTGTGGGACTGCGGTACATACTTCTCCAGGAAAAGAATGGAGAACTGATGCCAGGTAAGGGGAGTTGCATCAACAGTTCTACGCCTGTCATAGGCCTCCCACCATGCGAGTGCAACTCCTGAGAACTGGAAGGTAGTAAATGGGACCCTACTGGCCTCCAATATACCTGTTGTGCGAAGAATTCTCTAACACTTGTCTAAGAAGCCCTGAGCATCCTCGCCCTCGGTACCACTAAAAGTAGGAGGCATCCTCGCCCTCGGTACTAAATCTCTCCAACCTGCGTTGCTCATCGTCTGCCAAAGCTGGGACCACAAAAATCCTGGGCTAGGGAAACCGGCTGGGCTTGATCTACCGCCGGTGTATGAAGCCCCTGGATAACCTGATCAGGTGTCTAGGGCAACTGGATTCTAAGTGCCTCCCCTGGACTGAGAAGTAGCGGCAGTAGTAGACATAGCGACTACCTGTGCAAGACTGGTGCACACCGTCAAAAAAATGAGCTAGGGTCTCCTGAAGACCCGGAATCACGATAGGCATTGCCGGTGCCTGAGCCGGTCCCACTGGAAAATCTGCGGCGGGGACCTGATCCTGAACAATGAGAGGGTCCACAGGTACTGCCCCGGCTCCTGTGCGGGCTGCACCACTCCCTCTGTCACGGCCTCGATCGCGGCCTCGACCTATCACTGGTCTAGCTGGTGTCTGGTCACCCTGATCGGTAGCGCGAGTCCTCACCATCTGTGAGAGAATGAAAACAACAGAAATTTATTTCCAAGAATCAACAGTTTTGCACAACAGAATTCAAGAATGTGAGATTTTTCCTAAGGGTTCTGTAGCCTCTCAAAGATAAGTACAGACATCTCCGTACCGATCCGCAAGATTCTATTAAACATGCTCATGACTGGCGAGACCTATTTAACCTAGGGCTATGATACCAAACTTTCACGACCCCAAAACACCCGTTGTGATCGCGCTTGTCGTGGGATCAGGCAAGCCACACATTTTTGTTGAAGTAAAATTGTTTTTTTCAGAAAAAAATCAAATTCAGTAGCAAAAGTATCAACAATAATCCATTTAAAAGTTTAACATCATTAAAACATCATTTAAAGATAAACCCAGATCTAGTGTCACCGAGCCACGAGCTACTATAAATACAATGTCGAAATGTAAGCTGACATGATACTGTCTGAAGAAAAATGAAATACAATATGAAGATAAAGAAGGAGAAATCGAGGCTGCGATCGCCAGCTGCTACCTCGAAGACTCCAGGGAACTCTGTCAGCCAATCAACCACTGCTACCGGGCCTTGATGAACCTGGATCTGCACACAAGGTGCAGGGGGTAACGTGAGTACACCAACTCAGAAGTAACGAACCCAAACTACGGGTTGAGAGGTAGTGACGGATTAAACCTCAATAATTTTAATGAAAATAGTACACATAATTTAGGTATGTTCACAGCTTTAATAGATAATGAAAACAGAATAGGACTGATATGATAAGTAACCCAGGTACATCTCAATACTCTACATGCCTATGTATCAACAGTGTGGAAATGCACCTAATGCTCACAACTCTCACATCTAAGTCCACTCAGTACTGTACGTGGCTCTCGGGCCCAGGGAAGATCCATCCCAGATAGTACACAAACACAGGTGACAGTAGTCACTCAGTACTGAGGATAAAGGCCGATCCATCCCCACGGAGAAGGTCCATCACCGGAACACAACACTCGGACAAGATCCATGTCCAGGGAAGATCCATCACTCACATATCATTAACTTCGGACAAGATCTATGCCAAGGGAAGATCCATCCCTCAATATCAATGCGCTCACTAGGGGTGTAATGACTACGGAGGGGCTCCTATTAGCCCAAGCGCTATATCAAGCCAACGAAGTCATGATCAGAGTATCGCGGCGATGTGTAGTCCAATCTCATAACTGTCTCAATAACAGGATCTCGGCCTCACTTAGTCATTACTCTCCCGTCTCGCTCACATGGGCTCACAGATGCATGAACTAGCCCGAAAAATGATAAATTTATAAAATCAACAATTACCGAGACTGAGGCAGGAAATTATATGCTATGACAGGACCGAGTATACAAAATCAAATAAACACATAAGGATATAGCAATATACGACCACTCGGGTCTCAGCATTATCGGCGTGAAGCCCTAGCATTTGACTTAGCATGATTTCTAGCATGTTCACATTAACCACATCAATAAAAGTGCGGATATCAATCCAAAATACCTACTCGACAGTGCCATGGGATGGGCCAGGCCACAAATCACTCGGTGCACACCCGTCACTTGGCATGTGCGGCACCTTAATTATAGTCATATATCATATAGTTCAGGGTTTCAAACCCTCATAACCAAGTTTGAAAATGTTACTTACCTCAAAACCGGCTAAAATCCTAGACCTCAATGCCTTTTCCTCTAGACTCGACCTCCGATTTCTCCAAATATACCAAAAAGCATATTTATAAGATTAATATATACCAAGGAACAAAACCCACTCGAAAATTATCAAATTCACACAAAAATCCCGAAATTGACCAAACCCGAACCTCGGGCCCACGTTTCAGAATTTGATAAAAAATAACATCACAAGACTCCTATCCTCCTACGAGTCTATACATACCAAGAACATCAAAATCAGACCTCAAATGACCCATCAAATCCCAAATTAAAAGTCTCCAATTACGAGCCCTAATTTTCCCATATTTGTCAATAATTTCCATAATTTTCACCCCCAATATGTCAAATAATCAGAAAGAGTTTTAAGTCCAAGAATCTTACTTCCACGAAGAACCCTCGAATTTCCTCTTCAAAACCCTCCAAAATGCTTCAAACCCGCACACAAATGGTGGAAAAATAACAAAAATTCGCTAAGGCATCTATTTATATGTTCTGTCCAGCGATGACTGCATCTGCGGCTTAATTCTCGCACCTGCAGACCCGCACTTGCGGCCACCCCTCCGCATCTGCGGAAATCACAGAACAGATCACACTAGTAACCCTCTACGGCCAAAAACTCCTCCGCTAACCATCTGAACTCATCTCGAGGCCTCAACCAAAAGTACCAACAAATCATAAATGATCACCCAGACCTAGTCGAACACTCGAAATACCCAAAATAACATCGAAACGTGAAATCAACCCATGATTCAAGCCTAACGATTTTCAAACTTTCCAAAAATCATCAACGATGCCGAAACTACCCAAAACTCGTCCGAATGACTTGAAAATTTGTGCACACACCAAAAATGATGCTACGAACCTGTTTCAACTTTCATAATTCCATTTCGACCCCGATAGCTAATTTTCCGCTACCGACCGAAAAGTACCAAAATCTCAATTTCGCCAATTCAAGATTAACTCTACTCCGGACCTCTAAACCACATTCCGAACACACTCCTAAGTCCCAAATCACCTAACAAAGCTATTTGAGCCCTAAAATCTGTATTTTGATGTCATTTACCTAATAGTCAACTTTTCGCTTGGCTTTTCCAATCATAAGGCCAACTTAAGAGACTAAGTGTCTCATTTTTCACCACGACCGTTCCGAACCCAAACCAACCGACCCAACACATCATAAATAGGCTAATCAACAATTGAAAAAGCATAAACAGGGAAAACGGGGCTAATCTCATGGAACGACCGGTCGGGTCATTACAAAGGCTAACTTTGCCTTCTTCTTGTGTGCTCCTATAGTTTTCATCCCTTTACTTGGATATCCTAGGATAAACTTCTGAGGGTATTCTGGCTCACTCCTCCATTCAATTGGTCGTGTTATGCTTGTAGGAGTAGTCGACTCTATCTGTGCTTCTGGTTGACTGTTTCTAATTTCATCAGTCGACTATACGACATTTTCTACCCTGTTAGTTGACTCTTGGAGATTGCTTGACTGAGTTGTTTCTTGATTTTGATCTTCATCAGCTGCAATATTGAGTAATCATCAATAATAACAAATGCGTATTATTTTCCTCCTATGCTAGCATTTCTAGTAGGTCCAAACAAGTCCATATGAAGTAGTTATAAAGGCTTAGATGTAGACACAATGTCTTTGATTTTGAAAGAGTTCCTAGTCTACTTACCAATCTGACATACTGATACGAGACTAAATTGCATAGTTTAACATGTGATATACCTTAAATTTTATGCGCATTAATG
>MDKI01236075.1:0-12585 GCA_005239505.1 Nicotiana paniculata
AATAAACATCTTTGTGCACTGCCGAGGGTCGAACGGCCCGAACCATAATATTTCTTTCAATCTTGCCGTGGCGTACGGCCCGCTCCCATGAGAGTGGGAGAAATAACACTCCGCTCGTGGAATGTAAATTGCAAAGCGGTCACATGCAGTCATGCACAATCAACAGTCCACCCCGAATACGTCAGGAAAACAAGTTATCAAATAAATGGCAGATTTCTCTTTTAAAAACCACAAAATAGTACTTAAATCCCTTTTTTTTCAAAATTCCTTGCCAAGTTTTTATAATGTTTAATAATACAACCTTATCTGGAAATACAATTGCCCGCGAAGGAAATCAATTCTCTTTTTAGATGGTTTAGAAAAATAAAACCTACTCTTCCTTAATCATTCAATTACAATTTCGGTTATATTAGCATTATGATATCACAGACAAGATTACAGGTATAACAGGTAAGACATGCTAGTGGGTCCTAGTCACCTCGTGCGTACGTAGCCCCCGCAGATAGTAACACATATTTAATTAGTTCACCTAGGGGACAATTCCCCCTCACAAAGTTAGAAAGGAGATTTACTTCCATAACCGGCCTCCAAGCCCTTCCGATGACTCCAAACGGACGCACAACGCCCCAAAACTATCCAAACAACGACAACCCAATGAAAATATACTCTAACATTGGAAACAATTCCAAATTATATGATTATACCCATAGACTTACCAACTCAAATATACAATTTACTCAAATATTCATGCTCAATTCATGGCTAAAACTCCAAATTACCATTTCCTAAGTTTCTTCAATAATTTCCCAAATTCCTGCCAATTTTCATGCTTAATCCATGCATATAATCTTGTATTAATTTCAAAAACGTGAAGAAATTACTTACCTTGCGATCCTTGACGAAATACACTCCTTGAAGCTCCTCCAAATCACCCATGGCATATGGAAATGGATGAAGAAATGACCAACTTCTTGCTTAGAAACAATCTGCCCAGGCCCATTTTCTGCACCTGCGGCCCCCTTATCGCACATGCGCTTCCGCAGGTGCGCCCAAATATTCCGCACCTACGGCCTCCTTGACTCTAGCCAATTTCGAACCTGTGGCGCCCTTAGCCGCATTTGCGGCCAAAGCCTCGCAGGTGCGGTTACACCAGATGACAGCTACCTTCAGCTTTCTTCAACTTCAATTATTGATCCGTTAACCACCCGGATTCCACCCGAGGCCCCCGGGACCCCGTCCAATTATACCAACCTGTTCCAAAACATAATGCAGACTTGCTCGAGGCCTCAAATCACATCAAACAACATCAAAATCACGAATCGCACCCAAATCCCAACTTTATGAACTTAGAAATTTCCAACTTCTACATCTGATGCCGAAACCTATTAAATCACGTCTGATTGACCTCAAGTCATTCCGACCTCTATTACAGACTACAGACCTGCTCGAACTTCCGAAATCGCATTCCGACCTCTATATCAAAGCTTCCACTTCCTGTCGGATTTCTCAAAAACCTTCAAATTTCTATCTTTAACCCAATGACTTCAAAATGACCTACGGACATCCAAATTCACTTCCGATCGCGCTCCCAACTCCAGAATCACCATACGAAGCTATTCCCAGACTCGAAATCCCAAACGGATATCAACAACACTGAAATTCACTTCAAGCCCAAATCTATGAAATTCTTCTAAAATGCTAACTTCCATAATATACGCTGAAACGCTTCCGGGTTATCCAAAACCCGATCCGGACATACACCCAAGTCCAAAATCATCATACGAACCTGCAGGAACCTTCAAATACTGATTCAGATGTCGTTTACTCAAAATTCCAATCTTAGTTGATTCTTCCAACTTAAGGCTTCTGAAATGAGAATTTTCTTTCCAAATCAATTCTAAACTTCCTGAAATTCAATTCCGACCACGCCCACGGGTCATAATACCTAAAATGGTGTTACTCACGACTTCAAATCGTTGAACGACGCGCTAGAGCTCAAAACGACTAGTCGGGTTATTACAGTTTATTAACTAATTAATTTGTTTTCAGGAAAAGAAGTTGGGCGTCCAATGAACGATGATGAACTATTCAAGGAGACGCATATTGTAAATAAGAAGAAAGAGACGGATCACAAAAGGTGGGTCGCGGACCGGGCCTCGACTGTATAGTAAGCTTTCACTTTTCTTTAAGTATTTTAATTTACTTTTATATAAATTTTGAAATACTAATTCAATTTAAATTTTCGTATAGGGTCTCTACCAAACTAATGTGGAGGAATTCATCCGCACTCAGCCAGCTGGTGAATCGGGTGAGCCAACCCAACCTTCGGACGAGGATGCTGAAAGAATATGGATGGAGTCTACTGGCGTCCAAAATGGGGGAAGGTATACGGGCTTCCTACTAAAAGTTCAATTGCTATAAGTGTGGAATGCAGGGAATAGGGACGTCCTCGCAAGGCGAGCAACTTAATGGGGAGAGCCTCTACGCTATGCAGGAGACTGTGACAAAGCTCACATCCGAGCTAGAAGCAGCCAAGTAAAGAGAAAAGGGTTAGAGATTCTCAATTCGTTGGCATGCAATCTCAGATCAGAACTCTCCTATCTATTGGAGCTTTCCCGTTGCCCCGATCTCGTGAGTCATCGCCAGAGGCTCGACCTGCACGTGAGTGTTCCTCCCGTCCTCCCCGTGATCGTTTCTCCCGTCCTCCCCGTGGTCGTTCTTCCCGTCCTCCACATGACCCTTCTCCATACCGTCTTGTAGATGAAAGTTCATCAGACGGTGATGATGATGTTGTAGAAAACACCCCTTGACTTTTATATACTTTGAACTAGACAAATAAAATCAGTTTTGAACTAGTTGTAATAAGTTTTAACTTGGTTTTGGATTTTTTATTTTAATTGAACTTTAATTTGTTAGTTTTAATGTATTTATTGATTGTTGTTGTTCTTGTTATTGTTGTTGTTGTTGTTGTGTTGTTGTTATATTATGTTGCTATTAGGGATTTTGGTATGCTGGCAGGTGATGTAGCTGCCAAAACAGGCATTTTATGCCAAAATTAAAACCCAGAAAACCGACCAAAGTTGGTCGGTTTCTAATAAAAAAAATATTTTTCTGCACATTAGCGACTAAGGTTGGTCGGTTAAGATTAAAAATAATATTAAAAAAATATAATTACCGACCAAAGTTCGTCGGTTAATGAACAAGGAATACCCAGAATTCAAATTTATCGACCAACTTTGGTCGTTATTATTAAATTTTAATTTTTTCAAAAAAATATATATTTTCATTTACCGACCAAGGTTGGTCGGTTTGTTAAAACGACCATCTGAAGAATTTAAAGCACTTACCGACCAACTTTGGTCGGTATAATATTTTAATAATTTAATTTACCGACCAAGGTTGGTCTGTTTGTTAAAACGACCACCAAAATAGTGACCAAGCATGTTTGGACGCGTTTTGGTCGGTAATTGGCCATAATCGACCAACGTTGGTCGGTATTTACCGGATTTCTAGTAGTGATTGTTCCTTAGGTTGCTTTTGATAGTCTGGAAAGTTTTTGGCATTCTGTGTCTTGTGGCCCCGGCCATGCTGAAGGCGTTGGCTATATCACATGAAAATGTGGGAATAATTCCAATTTATGGCCCTAAAACACCAAAAATGAGGAACGATCATGGCGAATCGATGACTATTGTTCCTTAGGTTATTTTTAATGGTCCAAAAACTTTTAGGTGGTTAGGGTACGGTGGCCCCGGCCCATGCAGAGGGCGTGAGCCATAATACACGAACTGGGAATCGGGTGAAATTTTAATTTTATGGCCCTACAACGCCAGAAAACGAGGAACGGTCATGGCGAGGCGGTGACTATTGTTCCTCGGGTCATTTTTTATGGTCCGGCAAAATTTTAGGCGGTCAAGGTCCGGTGGCGGGGCACATGCAGAAGTTGAGGGCTATAGAACACAAAAATGTAGGAATCAGGCGTAATTCTAGTTTCGTGGCCCTAAAACGCCAAAAAACGAGGAACGGTCATGGCGAGGTGAAGACTATTTTTCCTTAGTTCGTTTATGATGGTCCGTAAAACAGGAAATCAGGAACAATGGTTTATTTCAAATTTATTTTAAGGTGATTTATGGTATTTTTACAGTGGTGAGCTACTGTGGTGTCTTCTTCTTGTTGTTTTTTCTTAATTGCAAATGGAGTTTGTTAGATTTATTGTTGTTTTGATAAATTGATGATTGAGGTTTATTCTTGCTGATATTTGGAGGTTATATTTCAAATATAAGCTCATTTGGAGTAGATTTGGGGTTACAATTCAAGTTATACTCACTTCAGACCTATTGGCCTTAAGTTCATCTTAAATGCAATTTTTGCATTTTAGACTTAATTGCCCTTAAGTGCATTGCCCTTCAAACTAACTTTTTTTTAAACTTCAAACCCGATAAATCTGAAGTGGATCATATGCTTGCAAATATTTTTACAAAGTGAGTATAACTTGAATTGTAACCCCAAAATTAGGTATAAATGCAAATGACCCTCTCTTTTCCTTTGCATCTTTTTTGACTTCCTTCTCGCATTTTGGTAATTATATGAACAAATTACAAAAGACCAAACAAACAAATTAGAGTTATGACCCAATGTTTTGCCATATTGACCCGTTTCAATTTGAGCAAGCAAACATTGTACGGTTTATAGGCCAATTCACTTATTGATCTAACTAATGACGCCATTATGTGTAATATGAATCGTTTGCGCCGTCCATTTGGTTGCTAGTAAAAAGTTTGTAAAAAAAATTAGTTCTCCACTCCCTTATCCCTCCACTTGTCAACTCTCACTCCTCACTTCCGCTCACACTCCTATTTTTCTCTCTACCTCTAAACTCCAACTAAAAACTAGGACTAACTTTTTCTAACCGTACAAGTCCACAACAACTTCTAGTACAAGAAGAACAAACTCTCCCATGCATGTACATTTGCTTCTTATTTCTTGTGTTTCTTTTCAATCATACTCTGAAGTAGTACATTCAATGAGAAAATATAAAATTTAAGAAATGGCTTGTATAGATCAAGAACAACAACAACAACCAGTTTTTAAGCATTATTGTAGGGTTTGCAAGAAAGGTTTTGTGTGTGGGAGAGCTCTAGGTGGGCATATGAGAGCTCATGGAATTGGAGATGAAGGTGCAAATTTAGATGATGATGATCCAGCTAGTGATTGGGAAGATAAGTTTGGAGGGAGTGTTAAGGGAGGTAATAAGAGGATGTATCAATTAAGAACAAACCCTAATCGACAAAAGAGCAACAGGGTATGTGAGAATTGTGGGAAAGAATTCTCGTCATGGAAATCTTTTCTTGAGCATGGAAAATGTAGCTCAGAAGATGCAGAAGAATCCCTAGTATCCTCGCCCTGTTCAGAGGGCGAGGAGTACATTACTAATGGTGAAAGAAAAGGATATGGATGGTCAAAAAGGAAGAGGTCATTGAGAACAAAAGTGGGAACTCTAAGTACTTCAACTTATCCATCAAGTGAGGAAGATGATCTTCTCCTCGCGAAATGCCTTATAGATTTAGCCAACGCGAGGGTTGATACATCGTTGGCTGAGCCAGAGGAGTCGTGCGCCTCAGCTAGCAAGGATGAGGAGCGAGCACGAAACACCATGACCTACCTCACCCCACTAGTCACTACTCGTGTACCTTTGGACACCAAGGCGAAAGGGGCTTCTTCTAAAGGGTTGTTTGAATGCAAAGCTTGCAAGAAAGTCTTCAATTCCCACCAAGCCCTAGGTGGACATAGGGCAAGTCACAAAAAAGTTAAAGGGTGTTATGCAGCCAAGCAAGATCAACTAGATGATAGCTTAATTGATGATCAAGATATGAATATCACACATGATGAATTCACATTACAAGCTTCAAAATCAATGAGGAAATCAAAAATCCATGAATGCTCAATATGCCATAGAGTTTTCTCCACAGGTCAAGCTTTAGGCGGACACAAAAGATGCCATTGGATCACCTCCAATTCACCCGACTCATCGAAATACAATTTCCATAGTCATATGGAGCAAATTAATCTACGATCAAACTTAAGGAAATCAGGTGATGCATTAGATCTTAACATTCCATCACACGAAGACATGTCACGAGTTAGACGAGACCCTATGAATCCATTGAGCTTCGAGGTCTCTACAGAAATACATTTGCATCCATGGAATACTAAAGATAATTCCAGTGACAACTACTATCTTGAGGAAATCAAAAACAATAACGACAACGACGACGACAACAATAATAATAATAATAATAATAGTTCGACGCAAAATGTAGAAGATGATGAAGCAGACAGTAAATTGAAGTTAGCTAAGCTAAGTGAACTAAAGGATATGAATACCAGTTCTGAAAATCCTTCTCATTGGTTACAAGTTGGGATTGGTTCAACTACAGAAGTTGGGGCTGAATCATAAGTTATATATATGCAGTTAATTCCTTTAATTTTCTTTTTTCCTTTCCTCACCCAAGTATATATCATTATGCAAAAATTGTAATTATTATGTCACCAAACAGATGATACATGTTCATTGTTTAGTGATAAAAATACTGTTAATTTGTAATCTTCTTTTTTTTCCCTTTCTTGTAAGGCACCATAGATACACAATCTTGTAATTCTAATTTTGTATACTTTCCATTTCTTGAGGTGTAATTTTTCAGTGTGCAATACAGAAACTCGTATTTAATTTTCTTGCCATATGAAGTTTACATCGTATTGTTAATTTAAATATAATGTTTGGTTTGATTGTTACTCAAATTTTATTGTATCATATTTTAAATTTTGTTGTTACGTAACAACGAAAAGTGTCACTTTGTGCAACGAACGATTTGGTGTAGTCGCATCGTTCCCTTTTTTTTTTTCTCTCATCTTGCCCTTCCATATTATTAAATAATCTTTTTTTATTATTTACCCTAACTTTTTACCTCGTACCTTACTTTTTCTTTATAATATTGCAAATTTCCTGTTCATATTGTTGGTGCATGACATCATGAAAAAATAAAAAATAACAGAATCTATCCAAACATCATATTTATATCAAAACGATACAGTACAAGACAATATAACACTACATGATACATTATGAAACGATACATAACAACCATCCAAACAAGATGTTAATAGTATATAAAAGATAGAATAATTATTTATTTTATTTCAATACTTGGAAAGTTACATATTGGAGAGGGACTTTACCACCTTTACCTCCAAAAAACATAGAACATCAAATTTTTCCATAAAACAAAAAGGGAAACATAGTAACACTTAGAAATCTAGAGATCAAATTTTAGAATCTCATGTATGTGAAATATTAATTTATTTTTCTGCAATTTTTGCGGATTTGGCCATTTGTACCAGTAAGTGGGCTAAGATTACCCATTTTAACCATAGCCATTGCAAAATCAGTGAAAAAAGTGGCTGAATTGGAACTATAAATGTTAACTATAGAATCAGTTGAGCCTCCATTAAATAGTTGTTGATCAGAATGAAGAATTCCCTTTTGGCTTTGCAAATTCTTGTAATAAACATTGTCAAATGTGGTTGGACTTGTGTCAAGTGGAGAAAGATTGTTGTCACCTCCATTTTGTGGACAATTTGCTTTAATTGATGTACCAAATGATGAATTTATGTTGGTTTCATTGTAGAGACGATCTCGGAAAGTAGTACATCTTGCTTGGCCTATTGTATGAGATCCTGCAAAATCCCAAAATATTTTGATTTAGTTTTATTTGCGGATATAGCCTTAGAGTTACGAGTTTACTGAACCTAGTATTTCTTACACAAAAAATATATGAAAAACGATAAATATTAGATTATGAACTCAATTGTTCGCGTAAAATAGATCCATTGTTCTAGAATAACTTGGTGCTTTTTGAAAATTTTGAGTAATAAAGTTTGATAATAATATTTATGAGTTGGTTAAAGCAATGACCTAAAGTAAGGGCAGAGATATTATGAAGGGAATGGCTTCCGCTCAGAAGTGAGGGAAGTCATTTTATTTAAAATATTTATAACAATTAAACACCAAAAAATGACCTATATCTAAAAAATAGTTTTTGATAAATAATTTCCCACATACCAAAAATTCTCTGTCGATAGCCACCTTATTCCATGAGGTGTCAACTTATACACCTTGGCCTAAAATTTACAATGTGTAGCTATATATGTATAAGTTTTTTAATGTATATACTTCTTCCGTGTACTTCGTTATAATTTTAATGTATATTAAATCCCCTTTACGTTTTTGTATTTCGTTATATTTTGACTTCTCTTAGTGAATATTCTGGCTTAGTCATTGCGATGACAATGTTAAACCATCACCAACAATCACAAAACTAAAGATATATGTTTGAAAAGCTAAGAATAAACAAATTCATAGGAATGTTTCATTTATATACTAACAATAAGTACGAAATAACCCTTCGCCCAGTTGATTTGGAGGGCAACCATCCATCGAATCCCTCCTTAATGCTTTCTGGGTTGAGCTTTTCGCACATGGCTTGCCTAGTGTGGTTTACATCCCCTGTGTGGCTTGCAGGCTATTACAGAGGGGAGGTTTACCCAGTGCGCACAAAGTGCTCACCACAGAGTGCTCACCTGGAAGACAGAGGTTGTAGCAACTGCGAATTTCCCCTCTCACCAATAAGTACGAAACATTTATTAAAAAATTAGTGGTTTTGGAAGTAAAATAAATTAACCTGAGAGAGCCACCATTTCCCTCGAGTTGAAACCTTTGTTAGAGAAGGAAGAAATGAGGCTGCTTAGGTTCAAAGTTGGTGCAGGAATGTCGTTGTTTGCTGCACTCAAACTCGCAGTTGTTGAGTCCCTTCTGCCGAGTAAAACATTCCAACTAGGGCCACCAAGCTGACAAATCAATCAAGTCCACGCCTAATTACTTTATGACGAATTAATCGAAATAATCTCACCCAACCGTCTAAACTAAAAACAATCGGCGAATGTATAATATTTAAGTAATTCATGTATAATATACGTATAATCGTATATAATTTATGTATATCAACTAATTAACAAAAGTAAATAATAAATTTGGCTGATTATTTATGCAAAGCTTCCGTTTCTAGAATGTACTTTCCGTCTAATTAACACTAAGAATATACCTAGCTAGCTAGCGTTTGGACATAAATTTGATTGAAACTTGAAAAAAGAGTTTTTGTGTGCTGAAAAATAAATTTTAAAAGTTAAAGTTGTGTTTGGACATGCATTTTATTTGAAGAAAAGTTGAAGTTTTATGAGTGGAAGATAAATTTTCACCCAAAAACTGCCCTAAATCATTTTTTGGGAACTTGTTTTAAAATTTTTCAAAACATGATCATATTTCATAAATAAATAATGTTTTCAGAAAAAAAATTGAAAAATAAAATTAAAATCTATGACCGAACAAGAGCTTAATCCGTATATCCAAACTTTGACTTGTGCTTGGCTTTTAAGGTCACCATGTTTTCATTTCTTTTCCCTAACCACCAACTACATAGGGTATCTGTTAGGAATATTTAAGGTACGTGCCTAAAAAAATAATTTATAAACTAAGTTTATAGAATATTCTTAGTATATGAATTTTTGGCTTACTTTAACGACAGAGTCTCTAGCTGCAACGGCCAAAATATCTGCACAAGATACAACTCCAGCACATGTTGACTCTACTTGAGTTTTGATAGTATCAATCACATCAAATCCTCTTAATGATCCACTGTTTGGATTAGCAGTCTTCTCTCCTGTGAAACTTGACGTATCATCTAATAGCACAGATGCATCACAACCCTGATTTAAATAAGTAAACACCGTGATGTTACATAAAGGCGGATCAAGAATTTCTTGAATATGAGTGCATCATTAAGTGGGCGTTTGGACATAAGAATTGTAAAAAGTCAGGAAGAAAAATTAAGTGAAAATGGTATTTGAAAATTTATAGTTGTGTTTGTATATGAATACAAGTTAGAGCTGTTTTTGAATTTTTGTGAGTGATTTGAAGTGATAATTTTGAAAAAATATTTTTTGGAGTTTTTCAATTTTTGACAAATACCAAAATTTCAACTTCAAGTGAAATTTAAATTTTTCATTGCGAAACACTGATTCTAAAATAAGTAAATAAATTTCTCAAAAAAATAAAAATTTTATGGCCAAATGAACCCTAAGAATATATATATATGATTGGCTCGAAGCTATATTTTATTTGCAAGCCACATGCATGCATGCATGAATACTACTACTACTCAAGAAATGAGAAAACTTATAATAACAAGTTTTAAACGTTTTGTAGTCACGCAGATGTTATAACATACGATCAAACCTCTTTATAACACAATATTTCTATATAATAACGCTTCTTTATAAAAGTCAAGTTTTTTTGGAACTAAGTTTTATTTTATGTTATAATATATATTCTCTATAATAACACTTCGCTATAACATTTTTAAAAATCGAAACAAACGAGTCTGTTAGAGAGAAATTTGACTGTATATATGTTTAAGATCATAAATTTTAAAAGTATATGCTGAGTAAAAACTACGTCACATAAAAAGAGTATTGAAACGAGGCAAAGGTAAAATAAACTTGCATTAACAAAACAATCATGGAAATGAAGACGGAGTAAAGAAGCCGCCATGCGAGACTCTTTAGAGATAGCAGAATTCACAGCAGTTTTGATAACAGAGAGAGCATTAGGGCAAGTTGAAGAGTAGAAATTTGAAGTCAACTCAGCAGAGCTAATTCCAAGAAGAAAAGGGAGTAAAATTAGTAGTAAAAAACATATCTTAGCCATAATTACACTTAGATAAAAGTAATTAAGGAAGAATATATTATTAGCAGTAAAATGGGAGAAGAAGATATTGTTCCAATTTCTGGTTTGGTACTTTTTAAAGTGAAATAGGTTCACATATTTATAGTAGTAGGAAGCAGAAGAGTGTTCCTAATTGTCAAACTTTTATTTACTTAATTCTATTTTTTTAAGAGAAACAAAATAGCTTGTTCAAAGTTTCCTGCAGTACTACCGGAGAGAGCATTTTTCTAAGTATTGTTGGCCGTGGCGAAGGCAGGAATTTCTCGAAGAGTGTTTCAACTTGAAAAAAGAGAAAAGAAAAATACTGTAACAAAGAGTGTTTAATATATTTTATATATTTCTAAAACCTAATATTTTACTTATACATATAATGTAATTTTTCGACGAAAGGTGATCACTTAGCTTCGCCCCTGCTTGTAGGCCATTGGCTGCCAGTTGATACTAAGTTCTTGCCTCTATAGGTAATTGCTTATCAAGTTTACTTCGATGTAAAGTACTTAAGTGATTATAGACGGATTCAGAATTTAAATTCTATAAGTTCAATATTTAATATTTTTAGTATTGAACCCAGTATATTTTTAAAGTTATGAATCATATCTACTATTTTGTAATTTTAATAAATTTTTATGTATAAATTTTTATTCCGTATCAAAAATTATGGGTTCAATTGAACCGTCGGAAGCACTCTACAAGCGCCCCAGCATAAGGCACTTATTAAAGAGGTAGTTTGGTTGAGGTATTGGAGCAATTAATCCTGCATAACATAATATAATATTTAGTTGGTCGCATAAGAGAAATATATATAATTTTTTTGTCCGCGTTCAACATAATAGCCGATAAATAAATATTTTTAATATATGTGTCTATTATGCACCTATAATTTATATATTACACTTTTTTTCTAACAAATGCAATTAGTTTCATCCGAAGGGCCAATTTATATTTTGCTCAAAATTGTGATCGTCGTATAACTAATGCAGTGTCTGATTAATAATATTAAATAATATCCTCATTAATTTATGCAAGAATATATATTATTTTATACGGGATAAAATGTGGTATAAAAATTTACATGCACTAGCATCCATTATGAACCTAAATTTGCACAAGAACTATAATTTTACTTCACTAGTTATAATCCTAGATCTGGCTAATATATGATCCCCGCAATATAATCTGTTATAATTATTACTCCATTTGTCTTTTATTATATAGTGTCTAATCAAATATGACCTTTGTTCTTAGGGAAGTTTAGTCTCAAACTCTATTAAACAACTTTCTCTTCCCTTGTTCAGTAATTTTATTAACCCGCATTCGATTTGTTGTAATGTGTTACTAAAAATACCGGTGTGTTTGGTATAACAGAAAATGTTTTTCGTGGAAAATATTTTTCAAGAAAATATTCTTTTGGAAAATAAGGAGTAATCTAGTTCATTTTTCGGTGTTTCGTACGTAAATTAAGGAAAATAACTTCTCAAGAGTATTAATAAATAACTAAGATACAATAAACATGAACCCATAAACTTTCAAACCAACAACCTTCCGAACCCACAAATTTCATAAATTTCGGAACAGCTAAACTTTTGAAACCGCGAAATTTCGAAGTCGTAAACTTTATAATTTCGAAACCTGTAAACTTCCAAACACATAGACTTCTGAACTCATAACTTTGGAACTTGTAAAATTTCGAACCTTGAAACCGAAAGATGAAAAAGCTAAAATATATTACAAAAAAAAAATCTGGGAGGGGG